>AYQD01000224.1:0-13354 GCA_000504465.1 Cryomyces antarcticus CCFEE 534 | reverse complement strand
TCTATCGCGGTCAGATGAAGTGTGCGGGAAGAGGACTGCCACACCGAATACGTACCGGTGATGTGCAGGAACCTCCCAGTAAGCTTGCGGCCTTGGGTCCGGGCTGACTTCAACTCCGTTTCTGACACTATCAAAGGAGCCTGCGGCGCAGATGGTACTGCGGAGGCGAAGCTGAGCTTCAAAGCTAGCTGCAGGAAGAAGAGCGCGTATATCATGGTTGATAAGACGGTTTCACTTCATTGCTAGGCTGCACTATTCTTCATGTTTGCCGTTGGTGTAAACAAAGGTTTAGGCCGTTTTGTGCTCCGACATAGGGCAACGCTGGGCTCGCGAAGCAAAGGAGTTAAAAAAAGTCGAAGCTGAGCAGTCAACGTCAGAACCAGACAAATCCGGGGACATGATGGGACCTCTGCTAGCGCTGCAGATCATTGACGGCCGCAGAAGAACAGCGCTAAGGGCAGCAGCAATACAAGGTAAGTCGATATATGATTGATTGTATCGCCCAATTGCTACACAGGGGTCGGCGAGATAGATCCTGCAGCATCCCGTCCCTCTCAGTTCGTTGTTCTCCCACTCTAGCCCTCTCGACTCCGCTCCAGCGCAATGATATCAGGTAGGTCCCTTACGTCCATCACTTCTTTCGTGTCGAGATCGACGACTCGCAAGGCTTCCAAGCGGAGTACACCTGGAGCCAACACCAGGAACTTCAATTCAGTAGTGAAGCATGCCGAGGATGCGAGAGGACTGCGCACAGAGCATCAGTGACATGTAGCGCGAAACGATGGTGTAGGTGCAGCTCACCCGATTCTAACATCCGGACTCAGACACACTAGCCCTGTTGGCTCTTGAGTACCGTTTTTCTGCATGGCATACACGATGCTCTCATCCAGCACCGCTTCTGCCATTGCATCCGCCCCATGCTCATCGCGACTGATGGCGGTTACAATGGACGCCAGCGGCTTGTGACCTTGGACGTCAGATCTACGTCTGCGCTTGGGTAACGCGAGAAGTGCGAGTCTTCGCGGTTTCGGTGAGCGATTGACAACGGAGACGTCCCAGCGAAAAGTTTCACCAACACGAACGACGGGAGGTCCGGCAAAGGTTAAGGTGATGTTGGTAGCATTCGATGTCTCCGTAGCCGATGGACGAAGCGAGTTGTCGTCAACGGAAGGGATTGAGTCACGGCCTGAAAGTCTGAATGCTAGAGATTGTGAGGATATTCGCGGGTTGGAGCTGCCGAGAAGAGAAGGAGCTGGAGGTGCCAGATCTACGTTGGCACGCCATCTGATATTGATTTGAGGGTGACAGTTTTCAGAGATTAGAACATGTGCAATGGTGTTGATATCTATGACGTGGAACGTCTGATTATCGGTGGTGGTCTGTCCCGCAATCCGAGCTGGGGAGAGTCTGTAGAGAATGGTAGTTTCGTCACCAGGCTTACAAGTCAAAGGCAAGCCGAGACTATCGAGTCCGGTACAGGGCTCAGCTCGCCCATCCGAAAGATCCAGGAATATCCCTTCTACAGTGACGTCGCAGCCGGCAAATGAAGTGACCTCGAGGTCTAACGAAGCTATGACTGTACTTTTGACAGGATGTCCAAGCCTGGAGTATCGTATTCGGGACACGAGGGCTGGTCCAGCGCGGAAACTGCGCCTATGGCTGCTCTTCAGCGGTCTTGAAACGTTCTTTGAGACAGCGGCTACCGGCGCAATCTTTTGTACTCTTGCTGCGGAAAGGCGAGGTTTCACACCAGCTAATGCTGGGTCATCACGGAAGGACTCTAGGAGGTTGATTGACGCTGGAACGCCGCTCGGTAGGTATTGGTCTTCGATCATTCCTGCCCGAGGCTGTTCAGCAGATCTGAGGACCGCATTCGCTGTGAAGTAGATAGATGGCTTCTGCAAGCGGACTCTGGGTCGTGTAAGAGGTATATTGACTCTCCACACAGCAAAGACGAAGTTTTCGGAATGGACAGGTGATTCAGCTCCCGATTTACTTATCACTACTAGCGGCTCCTGTGATGCTGCAATAGTCATCGAGTGTAACAAGTCCTTTGCTAGTGGTGTGTGTTGAAGCTCCTTAGCACCGACATCTGGTGCTGCTGGTACTGCCGTGCCACTGGCGTGTGCTTGCACAGTGATGCTCAATTGCGAGAAGTATTAATGAACTGACTCTTCGTCTGTAAGAGGAGTCCGCAACGTAACATACACCGGGACAAGTTCGTCTGTATTCATAATGATGAGTAAGATGTTTGCTCTTCTCCGGTGTCTCGTCACGAACTTACCAAACAGTAGGAATTGTCGCTGTGGTATTGATGACAGTGATTTGGGTGTTGACGATCCTTCATTCCTACTTGATCCTGGGTCTCCTAATGATCTTGAGAACTCTTCGATGTCGATATCCGATGAGCAAGGCACCACCGCCTCGAGGATTGAACCGTCAATGAAGTCCATTACGCCTCTTTCTCAGGCAGCCACCTGCCAAGACTATATCCTATGCTGTGACATTAAATGGGAAACCTGTTTCCAGTTCCACCACAAGACCACCAGTTCCATCTTCTCAAACAAAAGTGCATCCTCTTCATTCGCTCTCTCGTGTTTACAGATCTGATACCGGGAGAACGTTACTCCGGGACGTCTTTGAAGAGCGGCGTCTGCCGAAGAAGGAGCAGCTAACGCGAAGACACTCGAGCTCATAGCTCACTTCTTTCTAATAAGAGTCGCAACCATCAACACCCCTCCATACTCAGTATCTTGAGTTGAGATCCAGCTTGTTCTGTTGTGTACACACGTAAACCAAGATGAACGGCGTTTTGCCTGCAGCCCTCTGGCAGGAGGTCCGCAATGCTGATGGGCGCGTCTACTACTACAACACTGAGACGAAAGCGACAACATGGACAAAACCAGAGGCTCTCATGACTGCGGCAGAGGTATGGTGTTTTGTTGACACTTTTTCGGTCCTGAAACATGCTGATGTGTGTGCAGCGTGCTCTTGTAGGCCAGCCATGGAAGGAGTACGTTGCGGAAGGCGGCCGGAAGTACTGGTACAATACGGAGACGAAGCAGAGCTCATGGGCAATGCCAGAGGTGTACAAGAATGCTCTTGCCCAAGACCAGCCTCCTCAGAGGCCAGCAGCACCGTAAGACAAACCAGTCCGTTGAACTCCATGGCCGTTGCTGATATTCGTGCAGAGCCTTTGTTGCCGGGGGTTCATCCAACTTCTCCACGTACCCTTCTCAACGTGATCAACGTGATCAACGCTTCGACCAACGCGACCAGCGAGACCAGCGAGACCGATTCGACGACAGCCTACCAGAACGTTTGGGATCCGACCGCCAGCTAGGCTACAGTGCTCCAGACGTCCGTCCTTCCTTCACCATGAATGCCGATCCCGAATATTCGACCTTTGAGGAAGCAGAAGCTGCATTTTTCAAGCTCCTCAAGCGCTCAGGCGTTCAACCGGACTGGAGCTGGGAGCAAACAATGCGCGCAACCATTAAAGACCCGCAGTATCGAGCACTTAAGGATCCCAGAGAGCGCAAAGCAGCTTTCGAGAAGTACGCAGTAGATGTACGGCTCCAGGAGAAGGACAAGGCGAAGGAGAGGTTGGCGAAGTTGAAGAGCGACTTCGGAATCATGCTTCGGAGACATCCGGAGATCAAACACTACACTCGCTGGAAGACGGCGCGTCCTATCATTGAAGGGGAGGTAATCTTCAGATCCACCAGCGACGATAATGAGAGGCGTCAGTTGTTCGAAGAGTACATCGCCGAATTGAAGAGGGTTAACATCGAGACTGAAGTCCACACTCGTAAAGCCGCGATGGACGACTTGATAGCGATCTTGAAGGCGCTAGACCTTGAGCCTTACACACGGTGGTCTGACGCGCAATCCATTATCCAGGGTAACGAGCGATTTGCCGGCGACAAGAAGTTCGAGATGCTCAGTAAATCCGACATCTTGACCGCGTTTGAAAACCACATCAAGTCCCTCGAGCGCACCTTCAATGACGCAAAGCAGAAGGAGAAGAACTCGAAGGCGCGGCGCGAGAGGCAGAATCGCGATTCATTCATGGGACTGCTGCGTGATCTGAGAGGCGCTGGCAAGATTAGAGCTGGAACGAAATGGATGGATGTCCACCCTTTGATTGAAGACGATCCTAGGTACATTGCCATGCTAGGGCAAGCTGGCTCAACACCATTGGACCTGTTCTGGGATATGGTGGAGGAAGAAGAAAGGGCACTCCGTGGCAAGAGGAATGAAGTACTGGATGTTCTGGATGTGAGTGATCTCTATGATGGATCTGAAAGCTTGGATCTCTAACATATGGGGGACATCTTGCTAACACCGTGCAATACAGGACAAACGCTACGAAATCCACCCCAACACTACAGTCGAAGAATTCTTGTCCGTCATGCGCGCCGACAACCGCACATCCTCCATTCCCACTGCTGACCTTGAATTGATTTTCGCCCGCCTACACGAGAAAGTCGTTAAGCGTTCAGAAGAGGACAGGTACGCTGAGGAACGCAGACAGCGTCGTGCCACCGACGCCTTACGCTCCCGCATAAAGCATCTGGAGCCTCCGGTTCTATTGGGTGATACGTGGGAGAAAATCCGACCACGCGTCGAAAAATCAGATGAGTACCGTGCCGTGGATTCAGATGAGTTGAGGCAAGGTGCTTTCGACAAGGTGATCAAGCGATTGAAGGAGAAGGAAGAGGACGTGGAGAGAGAGCGAGAGAGGAGAGGACGCGATCGCAGGGATCGAGAAAGAGACCGGGAACGAGACCCGCCGAGAAACAGCAATAGCTACTCAGATACTCATGGACGCCGTGACCGCCGTCACCGTACCCGTTCGCCAGAGATTGATGCTTACGAGGCCGACCGGAGGAAGGCAATTGCGGATCGCGAGCGCCAATACCGCAAGGCGAGCATCACCGGACTCACCCCGCCTCCCAGGGACAGACGAGATCGCGAGCGCGAGCGCGACCGCGACGACAGAGGTAGACTGGAGAGGTATGATAGCCGTGACGGCAGAGACAGGAGGGACAGACAGGTCAGTCTTTCGATTTACGACCGTGAGCGCAGAGAACGAGAGGCCGAGCGCGAGCGCACCTACGTCAGCCGCGCCGACCCACGCGAGAAAGGACGGGAGCTGGACTACGGAGACTCTGGATCTGGCGCCGAGCTGCCGAAGACAAATACGAATGGCACGGGAAGCCTGCGAAGGAGGAGAGACAGCGAACTCAGCGCGGAAAGCAGGAGGGACAACAAGGTTGGTCAAATCATCTCGTCGCATTCTTCGAAAGAAGTCTAGTCACTGACCACAATCACCCTGCGCAGAGACCACGGAGAGACAGACCATCGCGTGAGCGTACATTCTCCCTCGTGGTCGCAGATCTAAGACTCCAGCACTACTCGCTGCAGCACAAGAAGACGAGCCCGCGATTCAGTCCGGCAGCGAGGAAGGCGAGATTGAGGAGGTTTGAGATCTGATTGGAGGATGGCGAACCTCGAAGTACGTGTGTCGACTTTTGCTTCTGGCCCAGCCAATTGACGATACCAAGGCGACTACTATATTTCGTCTTCGAAGAGGTGCTTTTCCGTGCACACAGCGGTACGTAGCTGCATGTTTCTGGCTTTTTCATTTCCTGTTGTAAATTTCTCAGACACATCCGCTCTACCTTTCGCGTCTATCGGCCAGAGCTTTTTCACCAAACTCGTGGAATGTGGCACTGGCGAACCAGAATGTCCCAGAAGTCTGGAGTACTCCGAAGAGCTTCATCACAGCGACCCGCAGGCACCCAGTTGTCGTAGAGGTTTGCTGGTGCCATATTCAGATTCAAGATTCCTATCAGTCTCTGTTCTGTAGCCATGGTCCCTCTCTCCAATAGCAGCATATAGTGTGGTCGACAATAATGCACTCTGTCTATCTTACATTCGTATCGTCCAGCCGTTGTAATCCGGGGTGACAAGGTCTGCCCCAAACGCCGTGTCCAATTTTCCAACTACCTGTCGCGCTGTATCAGATTCTGGAGACACCGATCACCCATGGTTCACAAGACGTGGAATTAAAATGCCAGCCGATAAGCATGGCAGGCCAAGTGCCTACCATCGAACACCGCGAGTCGTGTTTCAGGTCATGAACGAATGATCTTACGCCTTGGGCATCCTGCACCCTGAGTCTAACCTCAAAACAAGACAGACGATATCAAACGCTCGGCGACCACGAGCACATAGCCCCCAGCCTTAAGGCCCGCAATATCGCTGACGAAGGATCCTCCTAACGTCGCTTGCCAGAACTCCATTTCGAGTTACTCGTCGATGCCCTTCGCAATCCACGACTTGAGCCACTGCTGACATGCAATGATCCGTCTCCGCGTCCATAAGCTGACTTGGTGAGATCCCAATTTGTACTTCGCTCTGACACGATTCCATTTGCACGATTCGTCCTCGGTCCTTTCCTGTGATCTGCACGCAACACGACCACTGCACTACCACTGCACGACCACGCAACGGCCCCCACGGCACGCCCGCCATCTGCCACGACTCGCTCGTGCCAGGGTCCTCATTCGCCCATCCGCTTTCGCGCCACCGCCGCAGGAAGACACCACGATTACTGTATCTCCGACTCGGAACGTCGCAGGACTTGGGGGCAACAGGACTGATCCTTCCGAGGCAATCCAACATTATGTTTTATACTGCTGCCGTCGCCGTGGGGTGGGTTGTGTTGTCAATATCACTTGGCGCGTCGACAGACCATTGCTCACTTCTGAATCCAAAATGGGATTGACGATGAGTGACCGAGCCAGTTGGCTCTTGCACCTTGACGCAGACAACGTGTTGACTCTTTCGGGCAGCATCCTCTTACTTGTGGGTTATACCAATCAACTCTTTGGGAGGCAGAGCACATTGAACACATTACTGACCCGTCTATAAAACTTTAGTTCCTTCTATACCACGTCCTCCCCGTCATATACAATCTTTATTTCCATCCGCTCAGCAAGTATCCCGGCCCAAAAGCTCTCGCAGCGACAAGACTGCCCTTACTCAGAGCCTTAGCTCAGGGAAAGAGCGTGAGCTGGACGCAAGCCCTGCACAAACAGTACGGTCCAGTGGTCCGCATCAGCCCCGATGAGCTCAGCTACACCGATGCTCAGGCATGGAAGGACATTTATGGCCACCGGATCGCTGGCAAGACCGCCAACAACAAGGACCGCATGTTCTACGGCAAGGCCGTGAACGGTGTCGACTCGATCCTTCTTGCCGACGAGGCAGCCCATTCGCGTGGGCGACGCATCTTTGCCCATGCCTTCTCCGACAAGGCGTTGAAGGAGCAGGAGCCGCTATTCAAGAACTACGTCAATCTTCTGGCCGCCAAGTTGAATCAGATCTTGAAAAAGGATCCGCAAGCGAAAGTGGACGTGGTCAAATACTACAACTTCACCACGTTTGACATCATGGGCGACTTGACCTTCGGCGAGCCATTGCACCTGCTCGAGGGCTCCGAGTACAATGCCTGGGTTTCTATGATCTTCGCCGGCGTCAAAGCGACTTCAATGATGCGGATCCTCCGCTATTTCCCGCTACTCGAAATGTTCTGGAAGTCGTTGCTCCCCAAATCCCTGGGGGAGAAGCGGATCCAGCACTTCAAATACTCGACCGACCGTGTGGACCGCCGTCTCGCCACGCCGACCGACCGGCCCGACATCTGGACCCTCGTCTTGAACAATCAGGAGAAAGAGGGCAAGGGACTGAGCGTCAAGGAGATGCACTCGAACGCGTCTCTATTCATGATCGCCGGCACCGAAACCACCGCGACGCTACTGAGCGGGCTAACGTACTACCTGCTCAAGAACCCGCAGTGCATGGAAAAGCTCGTGGACGAGCTGCGTGGCGCCTTTGCCACCGACGACGACATCACCATCGAGGCCCTAGCACAGCTAAAGTACCTCCAAGCCTGTCTCGAAGAGGCCCTGCGTCTGTACCCCCCGATCCCAATTGGCTTGCCGCGCAAAACGCCCGCCGATGGCACGACTATCTGTGGCGATTGGGTCGCTGGCGGCACGACGGTCTCGGTGCATCACTACTCGACCTACCGCAGTGAAGCCAACTTCCGCGAACCGAACTCGTTCATTCCCGAGCGGTGGTTGGCGGACCCACGATTCGCCTCGGACAACAAGGCTGCGCTCCAGCCGTTCTCATTCGGTCCGCGCAATTGCTTGGGGAAGAAGTAAGTCCTGCACTGATCTCCCCCGTTTGTATGGTGGAGTATGTGCTGATCTGACCCTGTGTTTTAGCTTGGCATATCACGAGATGCGTCTCATACTGTCAAAGGTCCTCTGCAACTTCGACCTCTCCCTTTGCGAGGAGTGCGAGAACTGGGCAGAGCAGGATGTGTATGTCCTGTGGGAGAAGCATCCGCTTTTGGTTAACTTGACGCCTGTGGCGCGCGGGTAAGTTGAAGGACGACGTTCTGGTAAGTGTGGACTTGACGAATGACCTGGAGATGTGGAAGATGGACGGTTGACGAATCACGACTCCTCGGGGTAAAGATTAGCATAGAGATTGCGGATATTGTTTGCTGTCTTGTAGCATCGTCCATGTGGATCTCGCCGTGGCATTCCCGATTCATGTGGATCAGAGCCCAGTTGCACCGAACAGCGCTTCTACAGCAATGGTAGGGCGATTGCAGCCACAACACCGCTGCCAGTCATGTTCGCTTTGAACTCCCATCTTCCATTGTGAATGGCCCGCACGGCGGAAGGTTCCTCCGTGCCCATTCGCTCTTCTCAACGTCCCGTCAGCAGCTCGTTCTCGCACTTGGAAGACATCGCCTGACGATTCGAACATGTGCTCTGCTATGCTCAGCTCTGCTCAGCTCAGCTATAAAGACGGACTTCCCAGACCACCTCGGTCCATGAATCGAAAACACCCCAGAGCAGATCCACTGTTCAAGGTCGGAGCGCTGGGTGTAGGAGACGGCGTTCTGCTCACCGAGGCACCGATAACGGCCGTTACTACGCTGCAGCGTCACAAGTCCAGATTGTTGAAAATTCATACATATTCAACTGCTGCTGCGGTGTGTCTTCTGCATCTTTGACCTTCTACTGTACAGCGTTGTTTTAGTCAGAATCTTAGAATGGCGTCCTCCGACCAAGAAATCGTTCCTATTCCGCAGCCTGCAGGCTGGCCCATTCTTGGCAACGTCTCTGATATCGATCCCGAATTTCCTCTTGGCTCTCTCATGCACTTGGCTGATACCTATGGTAAGCCACTGTAAAATGCGAAGAGACGCACGGACGCTGAGAGCAATGTCCAGGGCCCATCTATAGGCTCACTACCGTGGGAAAGAACCGAATCGTCATCAGCTCTGTGGCCTTGATGAACGAAGTCTGTGACGAGAGCCGATTCAGCAAGATTGTCGCCTTAGCTTTGGAGCAGGTCAGAAACGGCGTGCACGATGGCCTGTTCACTGCGTACCCGGGCGAGCACAACTGGGAGATCGCTCATCGCGTCCTTGTTCCAGCCTTCGGTCCTCTGTCGATCAGGGGCATGTTTGACGAGATGCACGACATCGCATCGCAGGTATTACTCCTTTTCCAAGGATTTGCCGGCACGCCCTGCTAATATTGCCTCAGCTAGTCATGAAGTGGGCGAGGCATGGTCGATCCTATGTAATTCCCGTAACGGACGACTTCACCCGACTGACACTTGACACCCTCGCCCTCTGCGCGATGGATTACCGCTTCAACTCGTACTACCAGAATGAAATGCATCCGTTCGTCGATGCCATGGGAGAGTTCCTCACAGAGTCCGGCAACCGCACGAGACGGCCAGCGATGATGGCTCCTTTCTACAGGCAGCAACAGCTAGACTACGACGCTAACATTGAGCTAATGAGGAAGACGAGCGATGAGGTGGTACGTTATAGGAAAGAGCACCCAAACGATCGAAAGGACCTTCTCAATGCCATGATCAAGGGGAAGGATCCAAAGACTGGCGAAAGTTTGAGTGACAGGTCGATTACCGATAATATGATCACGTTCTTGATTGCCGGTCATGAAACGACATCAGGACTCCTCTCCTTCGTATTTTACTACCTCCTCAAATCGCCAGAAGCCTACCAAAAAGCTCAGCAGGAAGTTGACGGAGTCATCGGGAAAGGACCTATTAAGGTCGAACACATGTCGAGGCTACCGTACATCACTGCTATACTCCGCGAAACGCTTCGTCTGATGCCCACAGCTCCGGCCATCTCCCTACAGGCGCTCGAAGACGAAGTGATCGGTGGCAAATATCGCATACCGAAGGGCGAACCAGTAGTTGCGCTGCTTCCGAAGATTCATCAAGATCCTGCCGTATACGGAGACGATGCTGGCGAATGGAAGCCGGAGCGCATGTTGGATGAAAACTTCAGCAAGCTGCCTCCGAACGCGTGGAAGGTGAGTTCTCATTCATCTCTCCTTAACACCCGTGCTGAGCCTGGAGCTGATATCCGCCTCTGCTGTACAGCCTTTTGGAAACGGCATGCGAGCTTGCATTGGAAGGCCCTTTGCATGGCAGGAGGCTCTTCTCGTGGTCGCGATCCTACTGCAGAATTTCAACTTCGCTGCGGAAGACTCATCTTACAAGCTGAAGTTCAAACAAACTCTCACGATCAAGCCCAAGGAGTTCTATATGAGAGCAGTCTTACGGGATGGCATGACGCCGACACAGTTGGAGCAGTCTCTCTTATCATCCGCGGGTCGGCCGTCTTCGGAGACAAAGCCTGCCTCGACCGGTAAGGTGGTGACAGCATCGAAGGAAAGGTAATCTCCTCCTTTTGACTTCCAAACACCAAGGTGCCATCGAGCTGACGCATTTTCACGGCTCTAGTGATCGGGGACAACCACTATCCATCTTCTATGGCTCGAATACTGGCACCTGCGAAGCCTTTGCACAGAGACTTGCTAGTGACGCACCTATGCACGGCTTCCGGGCGAAGGTCGTAGACTCGTTGGATAGCGTCAACCAAAACTTGCCTACCGATGTACCGGTTGTTATCATAACAGCCTCCTACGAAGGCCAGCCACCTGATAATGCTGTCCATTTCTACCGATCGCTTGAGAGCCTCAAGGGTGACGAGATGAGTAAAGTAGCCTATTCGGTTTTCGGTTGCGGTCATTCCGATTGGAAAACGACGTTCCACCGCATACCGAACGCCATCGACCGAATGCTGGAGGAACGTGGAGGAGAAAGAATTGCTGCTCGCGGAGGCGCAGATGCATCTCATGGCGACATGTTCACTGAGTTCGAGACGTGGGAAGACCAGGTGTTCTGGCCTGCCATGCGACCTAAGTACGGAGGATCTGGAACCGAGCCGGGACCTTCCCTCGAGTCTAGTTTTGATGTCACGGTCTCGAGCACGAGATCGCACACGCTCCGCCAAGACGTTGAGCCTGCAAAGGTACTGGTCGCAAAGGCACTCACGGCTCCTGGAGCGCCTCTCAAGAAACACATCGAGATCCAGCTACCGTCCGAGATGACCTACTCCGCCGGTGACTATCTTGCTATCCTTCCCGTCAACCCACAGGAGAGCGTTCAGCGAGTCATGCGTCGCTTTGGCCTGCCTTGGGACGCTGTGCTGGTCATCGGCGCCCGAAGTGGCACCACCCTTCCCACTGATACGCCAATCCCCGCGGTCGATCTATTCGGCGCGTACGTAGAGCTGGCTCAGCCTGCCACCAAACGCAACGTAGCCGCTCTCCTCGAAGCGACGAAAGACTCGAACGCCAAAGAAGAGCTCAAACGACTCTCCGGGCCAGCCTTCACCGACGAGATCAGCGCCCGCCGAGTCTCCGTGCTCGACCTGCTCGACCGCTTCCCCTCCATCTCCCTCCCACTCGGCAGCTTCATCGCCGCCCTACCGCCCATGCGAGTCCGCCAATACTCGATCTCCTCGTCCCCGCTGTGGAACCTGCACCACGTCATCCTCACCTACAGCGTGCTCGACCAGCCGTCGCTCAGCGGGCATGGCCGCTACGTCGGCGTCGCGTCCAACTACCTGGCGCACCTCGACACCGCCGACACGCTGCACGTCGCGGTCCGCTCGTCCAACCAGGCCTTCCACCTGCCCGCCGACGCCGAGCACACGCCCGTCATCATGATCGCCGCCGGCACGGGTCTCGCGCCCTTCCGCGGCTTCGTGCAAGAGCGCGCCGCCCAGATCGGCGCCGGCCGCTCGCTCGCCCCCGCGCTGCTCTTCTTCGGCTGCCGCGCCCCAGACACCGACGACCTCTACGCGGACGAGTTCGCGCGCTGGGCGCAGATGGGCGCTGTCGACGTGCGCCGCGCGTACAGCCGCGCCTCTACCGGCCCGGCCTCGCACGGCTGCAAGTACGTCCAGGACCGCGTGTGGGCGGACCGGGCGGACGTCGTGGAGCTGTGGGATCGCGGCGCGAGGGTGTTTGTGTGCGGGAGTCAGGACGTCGGCGAGGCGGTCAGGAGCACGTGTCTCAGGATTTATGAAGACAGGGCTAGGGAGCTGGGGAAGGTGGTCGATGAGGAGAAGGCAGAGGCGTGGTTCGATGGGATTCGGAACGACCGGTATGCCACGGACGTGTTTGCGTAGGCTGGGGTGCGTGATTTAGGGCAAGTGCAAAGGGGGCCCGAGTTGGGTGCGGGTTTCGCAAGACTGGGGGTCCGGGTTCCCGCAATACCGGACCCGTGATGGGTTGGGGATTGGACGCGACGTCACGGACTAGCGATGAGACGATACACGACGCACCCTTGGATACATATCAGCTCAGATAACGGACTCACTACACAACACACGAAGGCAAAGAACACCCTCCCCGGCCACCGTGACCACAACACCCCCTCCAGTGTCCCACCCACGCCGAGCTTCCCACACAGCAGCGACGAGCCCAGACCCGAACCCAACCGTACCTCCATCCCGTCATTCCGCCGTTCACACCAATCGCAGACCCACCTCCCTCGACATTCCTCCCCTCCAAAGCAGAGAAAAGGTACCCGTACGCCCGGACCTACACGGCTTCCCCGCACCCATCTGCTTCTCATCCCTTACAGGAACGCTAGAAGGGGAAGATGGAGTCGGAGCGTAGAGGAGGGGAGAGGGGAGAGGGGAGATGCCTATCGCAAAGTGGGGGTTTCCAACGGCTGGTTCGCATGCTGAACTTGTTGGGGTTGTATCCCGCGTCTTTCGCGCATTGGGGTCTAAAGTCACATTACGTTGTTGCTGACCGGCGCATGCTGAGGTGAGGGAAGGGACGGAAGGGGAGGGGAGAGGAGAGGAGAGGAGAGGAGAGGAGAGGAGAGGAGAGGAGAGGAGAGGAGAGAGAGGAGGCAG
>AYQD01000223.1:0-13381 GCA_000504465.1 Cryomyces antarcticus CCFEE 534 | reverse complement strand
CCGGCTAGGCCCTGGTCTCTCTGCAGCTTCTGGACAAGGAGCGTTTGGTCGCTGCGGAAGGCTCCCATGATCAAGGTCAAAATGCTGACAATGCTGATACTCTAAGCAACCGGGCCAGGGCTCATGCGTAGGTGATGGTCTCGGCGTCATCGGTTTCAGTGATGGTGAGAGTCGCTGCTCCTGCATCTCCAACTTCGACGGATTCAGAATCATCAGCTTCGGTTGGTCCCATGTCATCCGATCCACTCGCCTCAGTGTCATCCTCTCCGGTTGCAGGGTTTTCGTGAGCTCCAGCTGCTATGCGACTTTGGTGTATGGTCTGTCACCCGAGATACCGATGGTCACCCCACTAAGGCGGCGGTTGCTCTTGTCTTCGAAATGGTAGACCAACCCGTGATCAGTTTGGGCGACCACGCCACTCTGGGCTTGGCCAGTCCTGTAGTCGCGAAATGTAATGGGTTCACCATCTCCAACCAGGTAGCACAACCTTCCCGTCCGATCCGTGGGTCTGGTCGCCGCATCAGCCTGTACGAGAGTGGTTGTCTTGGGTCCTTTGGTGATGGTAACCATGTCGCAGTCCGACGTCCTGGTCCTGTGGAACATGCCACCTTTCGCCGTGACTATAACCTTTTTGTCGATCCTGACAAGTAGATCGTCTTCCGTCTTGATGGCGATGTCGGCTTGGACTCCGATGACCAAAGTCCTACGGATGGCTCTGAAGACTGGAGTTGCTGCAGGCTCGACCCTTACGCGGGTTTTTGCTTCGTCAATCTCCACAGTGCCGCCAATTGCACCCATATCGATGCTCGCGTCTTTGCAGAGTCCACGAACCATGATGCTACCTTCATTCGAACTCATCTCGATGTTCGCATCATCCTTAGCTTGGATTAGAAAACTACCCTCCACTCTGCTCACATGGAAGGTCGCACCGTTCCCAGCTTCGATGACCATACCGCGTTGGGTCGTGGCAGCCATAGCGTAGTCTTGAGGAGCGTGTTACGGTTTGAAGTTGATGCGGTAGCTGACCCCGCAAGACCTCTTTCGAACGGCAACTAGGCTGAGCGTTAGAACCGATGACGTGAGGAGAGTCAGGCTGAGCGATTGTTCGTCCGACTGTGGACCGTGGATTGATCAAAGGATACCCTACTTTGATACATCCAGGCGTTGTTGGTCCAAGTTGAGAAGATGAGGGGTAAAGAAGAGAAGCAGCTGCTATGGACCAAGGAAGATCTTCAGGGTCAGCTTTGTGAGCAGGTGAACTCTGTCACGCTGTGTTGTTGCTGTGTGTGTTTCTCGCTCGTTCGGTCGATGAGCATCATGATGTGGTTGTGCTGACAGTGAATGCTGTCTAGGCCCTTCATGAGTAATCACCGTTGCACGTTACATTTGCTGCGCCGAAGATTCGAGCAGGAGAATGGAGCCGAGGAAAGACTCTTCCATGCAGGTAGGATATTGCTGTGCCTGGAGTTGGACCCGTGTACGTACGGTAAGGTTCTCGTGTTATAGTTGTAGTTCCACTTAAACTTGCTAAGAGCTCGCGGCGCCCGTTGTGTCCGGCGAAGCAAGGAATATATAGGACTGAGTGAAGCCACATATAGTCGTACGAGAGAAGACTGACGAAAATTTCCAATTGGGAGCGCGGTACCGAAGGTGGGTAACTTCAACGGCAGCAGCGCTTCTTTTATGTGTCTGACTGAGGTATGACACTGGAGGTTCGTGTGAGGACAGGGAAGTGATCTCGAATTTGCCTGCTCCTCGCAGCTCCTTGCAGCTCCTTCCACACCACTCTTCCCGTCAGAAAGACGGTAAAGCTCTTCCTCCGATGACAGATTGATATCCAAAGCTTTCATCCTGAGTCTTCTTTCCCGCCTTCCGGTGACTCGCTCTCGAGGAGAGCAATGAACGCACGACACTGGAGCGTACGATAGCAATAGTAGCATGAAGCAACAAGGGAAGTTCTTTTATCTTTTTCAAATCAGTACACGACATCTTGCTACGTAGTGGTCAGTCGGTAGCAAAGCTTAACACGATATATGTATACTTTACGGTGTGTGTAGGAATAGCAAGATATACCTTAAAATATCAGGATGCCTTGTCGTTGGCTCAAGCTTTTGGGCGGTTGCAAGCGCGTCGAGCTAAATGGAGCGCGTCTACGTAGATTATCAGGCCGCCACGACTGTTCCTCTATTATAAACCATCGTGTTGAACAAATCTCTCACGAATTTCAATATGCCAGAAAAGTGGACAAGCCTCATAGAGGCTGATGTGCTCGACTACGCTTACTCGGAGCGGCCTGATTTGAGGAAGAGAGTCGACGAGGCTAATGATGGTGAGTGCATACCAACCCAACTTCTGAGTTGTCTGGCGTACGTGATGAGGCATTGGTTCTAGGAAAGATTTTGACATGGACACAGGGGAGTGGTTCCATCCCAAAGCGCACGCGCTCATCAAGGATCTCACCTCCTACATATCTGAGCTCAAACGAAGAAGCCCCCCTCGCGAAGCCAGCCCTCCAAGTAAAAAGAGGAAGTTAGCGAATGGAAATGGCTACATCAGTCAGGGAGGAGGGCCCGCAGCGCCCATATTGGGAAACTGGAGAACTGCGGGCTGTTATTACTCCGCAAAGGAAGTCTCCTTCCAAATACCTCAGAGGAAGAAGTTGACGTTAGAGCTGGTGCCTACGTCGCCTGACGATGAATCGGCCGGAGGACTGAGAGGCGTGAACACTGAGAAGCAGATCGAGTTTGGGATTGCATGGAGGGATATTGGTAGGCCTTCTTTCACTTCCACAACCACCAGCTGGTCGAACGTCTAGACTGGATGGAAAGCGGAATATTCGACGAGAAACCTGCTCACTGGACTCACGAACAGACCAAGTCTTCTGCCTTCCAGTTCCCGAGAAAGCCGTACGCCAGCACAACTTCGTCGTCTTTCCCAAGTACGCCAACGGCGTCACGCCTACGCCTCTCACAAGCCCCTTACCAGTATCCGAGCAGATGCTATGGATGATGCCCGAGCAGCCGCCGAAGACGGCCATGTTCGGCGCCCATCACGAGGCACAAGAAGGCGAGACTTACGTCACTGCGACAATGGCATGTCTGAACGAGGGTCTGAAGCAGTTTGGGAAGAGAGTTGTATTACCAGATGAAAGAGAATTTGCGAGTGCTATTGTACAGAGTCATCGGAAAGGGGAGAAGGCGTTCCACGTTGCGAATCATCGCGGCAACAAAGACGGTATTCCACCTGTCTCTACACACGCTTTCGAAGATCTTCTTTCTCCAAGGCAGCGCGACTATAACGAAGTTCAAGCTAACTGCTCATTCCACCAGGCTTCCTCTTCTTCCTCTCCTGCGGCATCGTCTGGGGCTTCAAAAAGCCCCTCGCCTACTTCGCCTTCGACACCATCAGCAGCATCTCCTACACCTCCGTCCTGCAGCGCACCTTCAACCTCAACATCACCACCATCTCCACCACCCCCCGCTCCTCTGACACCGACGCGTCGCAGGAATTCGAGTTCGGGATGCTCGACCAGGCCGACTTCGCGGGCATTGATGCGTACATCAAACGACACAACCTGAATGATGCGAGTATGGCGGCGCAGCGACGAGCGAAGAAGTTGAACATCAATCCTGTGGAGCAGAAGAATGGGGCTGTGGAGGGAGGTGGGGAGGATGGAGAGGACGGGGAGGGCGAGACGGAGTTGCAGAAAGCGGAGCGCGAGATGCAGGATCGGGAGGATGAGGAGGAAGAGGACTATGATCCAGGCTCTGAAGGCGAGAGTGAGGGCGAGGGTGGCAGTAGTGAGGAGGAAGAGGACGGAGGTGGAGGTGGTGGTGGTGCGGATGGGGAAGAGATGGATGCGGACGAGGCCGAAATGTTGGAAGACAAAGCTTGAGAGCCCCTCACGCCTAATTGAGGTTTGATCACAGGATATGTCTCGGGAGTACTCCTTGAGACTACGATATCAGGACTACACGAAAACGAGCTACAGACTCCATGAATATATCGGCATGCGTAGCACGACGGTCGCCACAAGCTACGTGGCCGTGTATTGTCTGCGAGGAACTGCGCGTCGTGAGTCAATGTTGCATTGGTACTCTCGTTCCTACTTCCTATAGTGCCTATCCTGCATCTCACGAACAATGCCATATAAATCGCGAAGGCCGGCCTATCTCCACGGCACTATGATTGCGAAGATGTTCTGGTGACTGCCCGGTGCTCCCACGCTAGTGGTCTCTCTCCCACCACGTCCATGTCTTCGTAGTGTCATGATCAATGTGCACTGAAAACTGCTAGTCACACGTGTGGACGCGCAACACACTATCCGGTAGGCTCCACGCTTTAGTAAGGGATAAACTTCATCTACGTTTCCTCGTGCCTCCAGCGGCTTGGAGAGAAACGCGAATTGTAGAAAGATGCTTGGGACGTCCGAAGACATACCCAGTGGAGTACTAGAGAGGCACCGCCAAGCACACCCTAGGTGTGGAATTAGAGAAGGCTCAGACGATCGATTAGGCTCCAGTTAAGACAGCAAAGGAGGACAGGGAGGCGTTTAAGTACTTGAACGGTTGTTTCAAGGCCTTTTGTTGTCGCAGATTTTGCGTACCGATGTCTCAGTGCGTTGTATGGAAGATTGCTGGCTACCTGAAGGTCAGGTGCCTGCGATGTGCGAGTTGCAGCGTGGGAGCATGCAGTCCATAGCCTTCAGATGCATGGCCAGGACTCTCATCTAGCCGGAGGGCGCAAAGCTGGATCAATGGCGGAATCCTCCCCGTTCCTGGCCGTGCGATACGGCGTCGTTGTAGCACTAACGGAGCATGGATCTGGGTACTTCTGCTGATCCGGCACGTTGCCAGACGTCCAGCCTCCAGGCTCTGGGGTAGAGGTGGGCAGAAACCAGCCGTACTTCCTCCCCCAGTCAGTCTCAGGCGAAGTCGAGCCATCCGCAGGACCCAGCTCTCCTTCTGCCCACTCAGCCGGCTTGGCGGCACATAAGGTGAGAGGCACGCGAGATGGCTGTGCAGAGGGCACCTCTCGACGCGTCCATCGGAGCTTTTTGAGACACTGGTGGATTGACGAGATCGAGGCTGTGATTCCACACACTTCAAGCAGGAATTGGGCCATCTCATCAAGATATGCGTTCGGCTTATCCCTGAGATACTCTACCAGCTTCTGACTTAACGTTAGCAAGACTACGTCCTTTCTAGTACACCACAGACCAACGAGCCTTACCTCTTCACCATACTGTGGGATCAGCCGCGGTCGCCCGATCTTTTTCAACTGTGGAGGTCTCGGTGTACCGAACTTATCAAGATTGGCACGGATGCGTTGTACAGTCCGGATTTGGGCCTTGGTGGCCTTGACGATGTCTTCGTTCGACCAGCCAGATTCTATCAACGCCTTTACTTGACCGACGACATGTTCGGGAGTAGGAGCGGGCATCGTTCTAAGGCTTCACTTCATGATTATACGACAAGTTGTTGCGGTTTTAGTTACGGAGTTTGTAGGGGGGTTATTTGAGGTCACGGTCTTGGCGCACCTCGACCACACGTGATCCGCCACCTCCACACCTCATCAGAGTACAACCTCGTACTTGCGTACAACCACGCAACAAGATCATGGGTGCGCCAGATGTCGCGGATAAGGCTGACCTTGGAGTACCAGTCAACCACAAGAAGAGGTCCCTCCGCAAGCGCAAGCCTCAGTCCTATCTGACGGCGGAGGAAGGGGCAGGATTGGAAGAGCAAGGATTTGTAATGGGGCCGACGAAGAAGAGACAGAGGGCGGAAGCCGTTCGTTTGACTGCCGAGGGAGATGCTACTGTGGAGTCTGCGCCGAAGAAGCGACGCACGAAGGCACCCAAGAAGGATAAGCCAGAAGCAGCTGGCGATGTTACTATATCGAATACTAAGGCCTCAGAGGATATGTCGGGGAAGGCGACCGCGAAGAAGAGGAGAAAGCCAAGCGAGGATGGTGAGAAGAGGATGAGAAGGTATGCCTCTTGAGCCTGGCCGATCTCCAGTACCAGCGAACTGACGAGAGCTAGATATCGAGCCAAACCCCCTCAATCATACGACGAGATCCTCAACCGAGCAATGACACAGAGGTGAGCCCGTTCACAGCTTCCCCCTCAACCCACACACCTTTTCCCCTCGCAAATGCCAATTCCACCTCCCTAGAATGTTTGTCATCGACCGCACCCGCTCCACACCCCCCTCTCCGCCTTCCGAAACCCTCTCCATAGCCGGCACGACCGGCAACATCTACACCGTGACCATTGCCCACGTCCCTAGCTGCACCTGCCCGCACGCACTCAAAGGCGCGCAATGCAAACACTTCCTCTACGCACTCGTGCGCGTGCTCAAAGCACCCCCAACCCTCCAATACCAGCTCGCGTTCCTCACCTCCGAACTCGACACGATCTTGGCTTCCGCCCCGCCGCTTCCCTCCGCGCACGCCTCCGCCGCAGACAGCATGGCAAGCGCAAGCCGCTCGACGACGACTGCCCCATCTGCTGCTGCCCCTTCGAGCCCGAAGGCGAGGAGATCGTGTTCTGCCGCGCGGCGTGCGGGAACAACATCCACGGCGTCTGTTTCGCGCAGTGGGCTGCGTCGAAGAAGGGGAGTGCTGTCACGTGTCCGTTCTGTCGCACTCCGTGGCAGGGGGACGAGGAGACGCTGAAGCAAGTGTCGAAGAGCGGGAAGCTCAATGCCGAGGGCTATGTGAATGTCGCGGGCCAGCTGGGGCTGAGTGGGCGCAGGGACTACTCGACGTATAATTCCCATTGGGTGGCGCGGCAGAGGAGGGCGGGGCTTGTGGACGACGCGGATGGGGACGAGTACTGAGAGACACACACACGTGGAGACGCTCAGGGGGTCTCGTGGCGCCTGAGCCACTTTCACGCATGGCTTGGACTTGTCTCGGGCTTGGGTAGGCGTTCTGGGACCAACGCTGCAGGCTTCGGACGGCGGCTGGGCCACACGGAGCAAGCGAATCGCGGCGCTGATTGGCGGCCATTGCCGTCGGTATGCTTTGATTTGCATTGCTTTCTTGCTTTTCGAGATACCCCTTCTTGTCTTGCCGCTTCAATGGGCGCCGATCAGAAGCGTTTACCAGACTTGTGCCAAAACGTCCGTCCGTGCTCTTCTCTGGACACTGCACTGTTCAATGTGGCCCGTGTGTCAGGCCACACTACGCCTCAGAATGTGACACCTTGGACTTTCTGGCTTTGCCGAGTGCCAAATGCATCAAGGACCATGAACCGCTCGTTTGTTCAAGCTTACGAATCGGCCGGTACGCCGTGTTCCCATCATCACCTATAAGGGGTATCTATGAAGCTTCCCGAATTCTCGATTACAGTCTTCAGACTCCAGCGCGTCGCCTGACTTCAGCGTTCCCCTCCCCATCATCTTCCCCTACCCTTCCTTTCCTCCCGCCATCCTTCCCGCCCTCACAACCCCAACACTAACGCCCACCTCCCCCGTCATCCACCCCGGCATAGCCGCCCCATCGACAACACCCTCCTCGACGAGCTGGCGGATGCCCGCGAAAACGTGACTGCCGTGGAAGGAGAGCCGGAGGTCGGGCGTCCAGGCGTCTGACTCTGAATGCGGTTCTGGTTGCGAGTCGGGGTTCGCGGGGTCTGGGTGCGAGTCTGGGATTAGGGTAGCGGATGAGGGTGGAGCCGAAGAGGGTGGAAAGGGCGAGGGAGGAAACGGATCCTCGATCCTAACGTCGAAACGCTCGAGACCCTTCCCGTCGTGTGGCAGCGCGGAGGTGCCGAAGCGGCCAGCGGCAATGAGGACGCGGCGTTTGCGATGCACTTCGTCCCGCTCTCCAAATGGCGGAAGGCGGCGCTTCTGCGCTGCAGCTGTGGGAGGTGCGGTCATGCGCTCCTTCCCCTCCACCATCTCTCCCATACCGCTACCTTCCTCCGTATCCCCACCCCGTCGCTGCGGTCCACTGTAGTCCAACAGGTGACCGTCGACGCTGCCGTCAGCGAAGATGCTCCACCCGCCTGCGGCGTTGTTGCTCCTGTCCGGCCCGCGCAGGCTCAGCAGCGCGGTAAGGGATTTGGTCGATAATGAGGTGGGGTGTAGTGTGTAGCGGTTCTGCGGCCGCGAGAGCGCTTTCGGCACCGCCGCGAGAACGACGCTGCGCAGACTGCGCGCTTCGCTGTTGCTAGGCTGGCCAGAGGAGGTGGAGGTGTGGGAGATGTAGATGAAAGGGGTGTTGGGTGGGAAGAGGAAGGTCAGGGATTGCGATGTGGAGGTTGCTGGGAGGGAAGAGGCGGAGGTGGTGGGGGTGGAATTGAGGGTAAGGATGCGCAGCAGCGTAAGGGGTAGGTCGTCAAGACGTGTCAGGTAGTAGTGCGCTCTCGCTATGGGCGACACTTCGCGCTGGAGGTTGTGGAGGAAGGTAGGAAGGTGAAAGTGTGGGACGTGGTCCGCACAGTCGTCATCGCTCGCGGCAGTGAGAGCGTGGCCGTTAGGCTGCAGTTTTGTGAGACGAAGAGCGGTCCAGCGCTGCGATGTCTGATGGTCGCGTAGATAGCGCGTCTCCGCTGTCGCGAGCTGATAGAGAGAGATGCTGCGCCGCCAGTCGCACTCGAGTATCCGGTCGATGATGTCTCTCTTGCTGCCTCTGCTGTTCTGCAGCTCATGGTATATCTCGCGCAACTCTTCTAGGCTTTGTGCGGGCGTGTAGGACACATCCTCGACGCTGTCTTCCTCGTCTGCCGCGAGCAATGGTTTGCACCACTGGAGATTGGGCGACTCGAGCCACTCAAGGGCGAGACGGACAAGAGAGGGTCTTGAGAATCGGTTGAATGCTTTGAGGACGGCCCGGCATGATGACGGCAGGAGGTGGTCGTGAGGTAGAGGGGCGTTGGTGGGTATGGAAAGCTTTGCTCGTGGAGCCATTGAGAGACTGAATCACTCCATGAAGTCCAAAGCTGTAGATGCTGTACCCAATTTGCAGCAACCCAAGTTGTTGTGGGCACAGTACAGTTTGAGGTTGGTGTTGACACTGTTCAGCCTACACACGGCGAGGACGCGCTCTTGCACGTGAATTTCGGGAAGGAAGTCGATGCCGATCCGGGACTAGATCCAAACTGTTCGTTCAGCTGTGAAAGGCCGGCAATACCTCGCCGTCGCATCCAACAGACAAGCAGTGATCTTGCTATATGTGTATGTGCCCACAGTGTATGTTTATGTGCCCACACTTGACACGTAGGGAGCGGTAGAACCGGGTGAGACAATCGTTCTTGCTCCCACAATGCTGGCTGTTAATTAGTCGCTTCGTGCTGGAACTGGTTACCTGCGATTGCTGTATGCCATGCCATGCCATGATGCAGCGGACAAAGCACATGCCCCGCCAAAGAACAGAGTCGAGAAGTCGTGCATTGCTGTCAATCACACTGTGATGAGAGCGCTGTAAGAGCACAATCCTTTATAGACAAAGTGTGCATACAACGATGTGGTATCAGGAGCATCAATAGACATTGATCGACTGGAGATGGACTCCTGTGATGTCTGTTGATCTCACCTCCATTCTTCGCCCGAGACGGCTGCCGGCATCGACACTAATCGCCCCACTAAGTTTGTCGTTACATGTTCGATTTCCAATACCGAGAACCACCCCTCAGCCCGCCCATCCGCACAGCACCGAACACCTCCATCATCACATCGCATCGCATCTCTATCAGACCTGACACGACGGCGAACGGGCAAAGACTGCAATCGGCAAACGACATAGTTGGCAGGACTCCCACCGGAACTCTCGGCCCTTCTCATCAAAGCGCTCAAGGCGCACCCTCTGTGAGAACAAAGCCCCCTAGGTAGTGACTACACCTCGACCGGACCTGCCTTTGGAGTGTTTGATCCGCACCATGTCAGGCTACAACGGGCGACGGGCGCCAAACGTGTCCCAATATATCGCAAACCTCAACCAATTGCCCCCGGCGCAGGACACGATCGCCCAGGATGACGGCCTAGGATTCAGTGATGACTTGGCGCTGTTTGCGAACACCGAATTCTTCGACTTCGATATGGGTCAGAACATTACAGACGTTCCACAGTCTACGATAGACTACGATCCAACCCTGGAGGAAAAGGCGAAGAGACACAATGCGAGCGCCACGTCTGCCAAGCTCAACAACGCGAAGTCTGTGGGCTTCGGATTAGATGGTGAGTCTTGTGGACCGACTCTCAGCGTGGAAGAAAAGCCCTCAACCTGTTCTTGTGGGCTTTGTGATAGACATGTGGTTATGACATCAGCATCCTCCAACAACAAACGACCATGTCAAGACAAGCCAACGCCGTGAGCCCTTGCTGACGAACTCATCGCCAGACCCATACCAGTTCACAGACTTCGCCGACTTCCCAAACATAGCTCCGAACACATCCGTTGCACCCGTTTTGGCACCCGCTCCACCAAGCCTTTACCCGTCTCAACCACAAATCCAGAGCTTCGCTTCTCCCGCGTCAGCGTCCTCCCCAGCTACCAGCTCAAAGCGATCATACGATGCCACAACAATGCCACAAGACCAGGAAGAAGCCTCGCGAGCGGCTGCAGATGAAGATAAGCGTCGGCGCAATACAGCCGCCTCGGCTCGTTTCCGCGTGAAGAAGAAGCAACGCGAGCAAGCCCTCGAAAAGAACAACCGCGAGATGGCTGACAAGCTCGCCGCCCTGGGAGCGAGGGTCGCGGAGTTGGAGAAGGAAAACAAGTGGCTGAAAGGCTTGGTGATCGAGAAGAACAATAGTGCGGGAAATGGAACGGGACGTGTGGAGGAGCTGTATAGAAAACACACGGCGGAGACATCGCAAGGCGAGGGTCGGAGTACTGCTGAACGGACCGATGGCGTGGGTACCGAGAGCGCGGGCGCTGGGGATGCATGACCCTTGTGGGCGCCTGAGTAGTCGAGCATCTCTAGTCGATTCCTTGTATATGTCGGCAAGCAGGCGTGTTACTTCATTCTTTCTTCTACGCATCCATTGAATAGAACACGAAAAATGTCTTGGATCCTTCGGTGCTTATTTGCTAAGCTCACTCACAAGAACTGAGGCGTTCTCTCGTGAACACTGCTGCAAGGATTCTCGAATGCTGTAAAACACACCCCGAAACAATGCGCTTCAATTCCGACATTTGACATGTTAGACGTGGCCTACTGACCCTCGTACTCTGGAAGTGCAAAGCAATTGCTCCCCTTCACAACCACCGAACATGCGCACATCTTAGAGGTCCGAGGCTTTCACATAGACTGAAACCACCAATCGACCTCCAGCGTCTACCACCGCGAATACTACCGTTCGGTTCCGAGCTCTGGGGTATATTACCTAGGACTCTGAACCTCCCATTCTTGTAGGTCCTAGACTTGTCACAATACCATGAGCTCATGCTTGTGGAGAGGAGTTGACGACTACAAACAGAGGCGGAGTGCTTGCCTGTCCTTGCTCAATTCAGAGGAGACACCTCAGCGTACAGGAGGGGTATCCGTTGATATAGGCAGCACGTCAGTCCTCTGCTCATGATCGAGTCAACGACATCTTCGACGGTTGGACCGACCAGGCATATCAACTGTCGGCCTTGAAAGCCTGACTCGCGGTCAGCTCCAATGCGTTCCTGGTCTTCCATTCCCCCACTCTTCCCCACGTCGGAAGCATGGTGTCCGCTCTAGGAAGTAAACTCCGCTGAAAGCTGGAGAAGCGGCGACTTCGGCAAAGCAATGGAGCGAGCAATCAAGTCCCATATGTGATATATATACATGGGTCGCATCGCAGCAATGCATCTAAGTAATTCTCTATTATTGAGGTCGTCTGCTGCCTCTCCTGTGCATTGCATTTCCCGTGTGTTTCTGTTGCATAGAAAAGAGAATGGCTGAAGAGAGATTGGTGTCGGTGGAAGACGTCCAGAAACACTCCTCGCCGGAGGACTGCTGGATCGTGGTCGATGGCAAGGTCTGGGATATGACTGAGTTTGCGCCTGACCATCCGGGCGGTGCTGACAGTAAGTGCGTTGCTACCGTCTATGTCCCTCTACATACTGCGAGAAAGACGAAAGAAAAGGAGAAACGAGACCTTAATCGGCATTCACTTCATATTGCTCTCTTAGATGTTTCGCTCCCGATGCAATAAAATATTCCAAGAGCAACTAGCTCACAACCATCCCAAGTAATCCTCCGCCACGCCGGCCGCGATGCAACAACCAGCTACTCCGAAATCCACGCCCCCAGCGTCATCCCCGATAACCTCCCGCCGAACAAACTGATCGGCCGCCTCGACACCAGCACAGTAAACGAAGAATGGGTCAAACCGCCTCCATCTAAAACACCGCAACTCCAGCTCAACGAAAAGCCGCCTCTCTCGACCCTCATCAACGCCTACGACATCGAGGAGGTGGCCTCGCGTACGCTGAGCAAGAAGACCTGGGCCTTCTACAGTAGCGCGGCAACGGACTGCGTTACGAGAGATGCGAACAAGAGCATGTTCGATCGTATGTGGTGGCGGCCGCGGATACTGAGAAATGTGCGTGATATCAGCACGAAGACGAGCATACTGGGCTGTAATGTTAGCTTGCCGTTCTTCGTGAGTCCGGCTGCAATGGCCAGGCTGGTGCACCCGGAGGGGGAGAAGGCGTTGGCCAGGGGGTGTGCCGCGAAGGGTGTCGCGCAGTGTGTGAGTTGCATCTCCTCCTCATATCTAGACGGGACTAGCATCATGTTCGGATGCTAACGATGGAACCAACAGGTGTCGACAAATGCCTCGTTTCCCCTCGGCGAGATCGTCTCCGAAGTACCCTCCACCCAACCCTTCTTCTTCCAACTCTACGTCAACAAGGACCGCAGCAAATCCGAAGCACTACTCCGCACCGTCGCCGCTCTGGGCGTCAAAGCCATCTTCCTGACAGTCGACGCGCCCGTCGCTGGCAAGCGCGAGGCCGACGAGCGCGTCAAAGCCGACGAAGGTCTGACGACGCCCATGAGTGGCGCGAGCTCCACCAACGATGCCAAGGGCGGCGGGCTCGGCCGCATAATGTCAACCTATATCGATGCGACTCTGAACTGGGAGGACTTGGAGTGGCTACGCAGTTGTACGGATCTGCCAATCGTGCTTAAGGGCGTGCAGACGGCGGCGGATGCGAAGGCGGCGATGGAAGCTGGTGTTGCGGGGATTGTGCTCAGCAACCATGGCGGGAGGAGTTTAGACACGTACGTATCGGCACTCCACCCTCATAAACCCCCCACCTACAAAGTTACCAAAGCAGCAATTGGAATAAGAGTGCCTGCCAAGGGCGCATGAGACGTCCAACTGAACAGACTGACCTGACACACAAATCCACAGCTCACCTCCCGCCATCCTCATCCTGCTCGAATGCCAGC
>AYQD01000222.1:0-13418 GCA_000504465.1 Cryomyces antarcticus CCFEE 534 | reverse complement strand
TTGTAGCATCTCGATTGGCACCATCAATGAAGGATATGCTATGCCGCACGACGGCCATGGTCCAGAGTACGTGTCCAGAGGAGCCGCCGTGACGAAGGCACTGCTTGTTAGTAAGAGCTGGAGCACCTGCGGGATCTTCAGCTTGAGAGCTGTGGTGTAAACTGCAGGTGGGGATTTAGCAGAAGAGACACGGGCGCAGTATTGGAGGTCCTAACAAAGCTGACGTAGAATTGACTTCCAACAGTACTCTAGAGATGGGGATGCGTGTCGCGAAACCAGTTCTATTCGGACAAGTGTAGCGGAACGTTTCTTTCATATACAATCCTTTTTCTCCAAATCGATCTTTACAAGCATCATGAGATCGAAGACATCAGCGAGAGCAACTCTCAACAAGATCTCGTTTATCTAGTGGCGTTGTCGAGCGGCCGTCATTTTCATGTCTCTGCCACAATACCGCTCTGTGATGCTTCTGTCTCGCTGACGTAGGGAGAATCTTCTTATCGATCGGATTCCAGGTAGCGTAAATCTGATCTGGACGATACGGGCATGTGTTGCGTCTTCCGACTTCAAGAACTACTCAGCTTCCTTGAAAGCACATGTCGATCAGACTCAGAACCTGGAAAAACGAGGACATGGCAGGGCTTTCAATGGCTATCTGTTTGCGCCATCTGGCTTGTAACTCCACACAGTGTTTCAGCGATACACAGGCTGCCAATCAGTGTTACGACGCTGTTCAGACAATGTGAGCGAGAAGAGTTCGCTAATCAGCCGCACTCCATTGCTTGTGCAGGGGAGTCAAGTTCTTCATCGTACAAGGTGGGAATATCGGTCCCGTACCTTTTCCTGGTAGCAAATGTGGATGTCCTTGTTCATGTAGACTGTAGCATCAAGTTTGTTGCTTCTCTTGCGGTGACAACTACTCTCGAACCACGGTGGTATGATCACTCTCCACGGCCTGAATGTGGTAGCTCGCTTTCGCATGAATCAATCACTCCCTGCAGCTGCTGTTCCTTCTTACCAACCTTCAGTAACACACCCCTTGCCGTGTTCAAGGGCGATACGCTCAACTGGCACGGGAACCGGCTATCCGCGCTCAATATCGTCCTCCGCCGCAATCTTCATGATCTTGTGCCTTGTTTCGAACGCGTACCATGCTCAACATCATTTGTTCATGACAAGCAGTCTCCAAGGCTTCGGTACTTGCAATCCACTTGTGGCTGGTTGAGTGCTTCACAACAACACCAATGTCTTCATCTTCCTTCACACATAGATCTAGCCGATAGGTATATCCGCAAATCTCCACAGTTGCAGTGCAGGGCCACGTCCTAACTAGACCTTGTCACCAGCGAGATCTGCGACAGTCAATCTTCACCACTCCTCCTGATCCTCAACTAGGTATCTGGATCACAGCGGCCCGAACCTCCACCTCACAAGATGTGCGCCAACGATCGAACGATCTTCGCCTGCCATCATCATCACGAGAACATCACTCTCTGCGCTGCTGCTGTCAGTCCTCTCGTCCGCCGCGCTACCACCTTTCCTTACACCGCCGCCATCCCGGAAGTCGGCTCATTCACCGGTCACGACGTCTTCCTGACCGCCTCGAAAAGTGACGAGCTCTGTGACGACTGTCAACGTAAAGTTTCAGGCGCAAGCAAGGGTGCCGTGGAAACACCTGACTTGGACATCTGGCATCTGGATGAGTACACGAAGAACCCAGAGGTCATGAAGAACCCAGAGGTCAAGAAGGAGGAAGATACCTCAACCAGAATGACGGTGGAGCTTGACGAGGCTGCTTCAGTCGGTGCCCTTATGAACAATGTCGCTTGGGAGCCGAAAAAGATCGAGGATGTATCAAACCACGCAGAGCTGAACATCTCCAAGCTCAGTACAGATCTGCTAGGTCAACCAACGCAGCTTCGCGTAGACTTCAAGGAGCTCCAGCACGTCATGAAGAAACTGGGATGTGATCTGGTCTACATCTCGGCGGCGCAGCTGCGACGCGCTCCTCAACTCCTGAGCATTCCCCCCTTGTTTCCGGAAACCTCAGGCCAGACGATGACAGCCAAGCAGTCAAACCCCATCCAAGATTCTCGCCACGACAAGTCGAGCAGTAGGAGTGCTTTCCTTCCTTACACTGGTGGTCTAGGCCTATACGTCTGCTCAAAACGCCTCCCTCATACGGCAGATGCTGCGCCTGAGGAGACGGATGATGGCAAGATTGACTTGGACCGCTACATGTTTGAGCGGAGAAAGCGGGGGAGCTCGAAGTTGTAGGAGATGCGCTCCTCTATCAGTCACGTAGACACGTGCTGTTGAACGGAGAACACTTTTGCAGCGGGAAGTCTGATCTTACGGGAGATGGTATTCTATCCAGAGCGCGGACATGATTTTCATTCCATTTCCTGCTTAGGGAGACAGATTGTTGCTCGATCTGGGGTGCGTATAGCGGCGAAGGGGTTGATCAGGCTGCTTCTGTTGCGGCCCTTTACAGATACCTGGTAGCATGGGTGGCAGGTTTCTTGCTCGAATGGCGTTCGGACAGTCTCATCATGACCACCCTCATGATCATCATCATGATCAGCAATACGATCATCATCAACTCGTCGTATTTGCTCGGCTTATAACATTTCCGCAACAAGCTCTCCGGTGAAGACCGTCACAAATTCCCGCGTTTCCCAAGGAGAGCAGGGTCATCTCTCTACAGTACAGTCATAGCTTCCATTCTTCTATGTCAGATGTCTCTTACCTAAGTGGCGGTCTCCTGACGAGCATGCTGTTGAAGCACTTCCGAGACCTCACGTGCACTGTACAGTACCGACATCCTGACCGCAAGAAAGGCGTGACTCGCGCAATCTGGACACAAGAAGTCTAGCAGAACGCGTGATGGCATTTGTATGAGAGGGTGATCAGCCAGCACATCGTGGATAGAGGTTTGGGGGTTGTGGGTGGTGGAAAGGGGTGGAGTGGGGTCAGTGGAGTTGGCGATGGACTGGTTTGGGGAGGGCGGTGTTTGCGTCTTGGCTTTGTTCGCGACATATGAGGAGCGCCGTGACCACATAAGATCAGTTGGTGACGATGATGCGGCTCCACCAACTGACTTACAGATCAATCGCATTGTTTCGGAGCGCAGATTATGGAGTCCGCGCAAGATATCCGTATCACATGTCCTGTAAGATCTGACATGAACCTCACGATCACAAGAGTATCACTTTGGGATATCTCATAGGCAGACAGACAGGCAGAGCTGCTAACGCATGGATGACTTCGCCAAGTATCGTTTCCCCCACCCTTCAGCCTTCGAGCGCAAAGTCAAATTCCTTGAACGCCTTCTTGAAAGCCTCCGCATCCGCAGTTTCATCCTCTTCTGACTGCCCACAGTCTTGCCAGTGCATGCGCCCTCCAAGACCAAGCAACTTCGCGAGAACCCTTCGGCCGAACTGGAGATCGAAGCGAAACGACGCATCCAGTGGAAGCAGCAAACTCGTGTTCTTCGCCGCAGCGGAACCATCATCGCCATCTGCTTCTCCACCGCTTATGGTCGACGGCGGCGCCCAAATCAGCGCTCTGAAGAAGTCGCTCGATTCCTCAGTGCCGTCACCTACGTCTTTCGTCTCAAAGTTAGGGTATCGTTCGTTTTCTGCCTCCACTTTGAACGCCGCTTCCACGAGACCGCGGCGGATGGAATCAACAGGTACCGGCAGGAACTGCCAGTGCGTGTGGACGCCGCCCGCTCTGCTGACCTCCCATGTCACGGCACCTAGCTTGCAAGACGCAAGTTTCGTGAGCATGTCGTGGAGAGCTTGGCGATACCGCTGCATCTCGTCGTAAGTGTTCTTTCTCGCCTCCGCATCGGCGATGGATGCCAGCGTTGGAGAGTGGGTCAGCGGGATGATCAATATGTGCGATGGGAAACCAAGTGATGGATACGTGTCAGAAGTGCTGAGAGGTCCTTTGGCGGTTGTGAGATAGGCATCAGTGCCTATGGAGGTGATGAGATGGGTGGCGAGATTTGGGCTTGAGAGGCAGAAGAAACACTCTGCTGGTGTTGGGGGGGCGGCACGCCGACGCTTGTTGCCTCGGTGAGCGTAAGCGCCGTCCGTGGAGAAGCGGGAGAATTCTTGACTAGGAGCAGTGGGCCTCTTCTTGTTTGACAAAGATAGGGGTGATGCGGTTGTTCCGGGTGGTATGACTACGGCGGGAGCAGCTGTAGGGTCGATGGAGAAGGCATAGATCCACTTTTGTTTCTTTGGGTTGTTGTAAGACGCGAGACTGATGAACCGCGTTATTGGATATCCATCCGGCGCTGCCTCGGTGGGTGCATGGAAGAATGGTTCCCTTTCAAAAAAGGTGTTGTTGGATGTCGAGAAATGATATCGCGGTTTCAACGATGCGCAGAGATCTGCGACACACTGTTGGTGATCGGGCTCTTGCCCACCATCAGGACCGAAGTCGACTTTAGATCCGGTGCGGATGTTTGCTGGCCATTGAGACGTAACTAAGATGTCCGCCGAATTTGCACCTCACAGCGTCTTGGCATCGTCCTCGCTGTAGGTTGGCTGATACTTATCCTTCAAAACGCCCGCTGGGAGACTAGGATCTAGTACGCCACCCAAAGACACGATTCTGATTCCTTCTGAGGTCTTGATGGTTGTCCGCTTGCCAAGGAAGTAGAGATTTGAACAGATTTCACCTGCGTCAGACTCTAGTCTCTGAACGATCTGCTCGGGAAGACGGTGACGACCCAGCATAAAATACACCGGTAAAGGAAGATCGATCTTGCCGCTGATCAACGCTGTGATATTTTGATCGTCTGTGGACGTGGACGTCTGGGGGTCCGCAAACAGGTCGCCAACGATGATTGCAAGGGCAAACGAGTTTTTTGTGTGCAAGGTAGATATTTTACTGAAGACGGCTGGAAACTGGCCGTTGACCTCCCCAACGACAAGGCTGTGAAACCGTCAGCGTTTCCCTTGATGAAATTGCCATTGCTCTCCAACTATGGTTCAAGACCACGAACGACACTCTGGAGGACTTTTGTGGGACACCGAGAGTCTTGAACTGATGATGATGTCGACGAGGCCTCTACGTGTATGAGTTGAGTCCGAACGTGCCCCACAACACTGGGAGGTAATTATTGACAGTGCACACTCCGCTGCGAGATGAAAACATGGAATCAAACAGAGATTGACAGACATCTAACGCTCATACAAGTATTGGATGTTCAAATTGCAACTATTCAGAACAGACAAATCACCTACATTTTGGAGCTCATGTTTTTTTATGTCTGGTTGTCGCAAATCTGCCCAGCATCCTACCCTGCATTACGAGCTCCATTAGCCTAAAGCCAACAAAATAGGCGTTTGTATTTTTCCGGGTCGACGTCTAGTTCGAAACTTTTGACGCTGCGGACGCAGGAGAAGCTGCGCCAACAAGCATTTTGTAGGAAGATGGCCGCCATGTCGAGGGGAAGAGAGGGAAGACCTGTCAAGGTCATAAAACCACAGAAGAAATCTACGAAGAGTGGCACAGCCTCGAGTCGCAAATTCCGGTTCGAGAGCTTCTCCAAGCGCATCTCGAAGCTCACCATCGACCCTATCCGCCGAGCTCGCCGCAATGAAGTCAATACGGACGGTGACAGCGAGGTGTCGTCCTACTTCAAAACTGCATTTGAAGAGTGGAAAGACCTCAATCTGTCTGAACAATACACAAACTTCTCCCGCGAAGTAGCGCCACTCTGCGAGAGTCTCACCCAAGTCGTATACTATCAGGACCGAATAATGGACATATTGATCGGCTACATAGCGAAGCAGGACGCAAACTCTCTGAAACCATTGTTGGACCTTCTGGCGCACTTTGCGCACGACCTGCAGGACAGGTTCGACAAGCATTTCGAGCGAGCCGTGGCGACAATATGTCGCGTAGCCGCAGACCATGCTGACGCTGAAGTAATCGAGTGGAGCTTCAATTGCCTTGCATGGCTGTTCAAATATCTGTCGAGATTGTTGGTGCCAGATCTGCGGCCTCTATACGACCTCATGGCACCGATGCTGGGCAAAACGCACCAGAAACCATTCATCACTAGGTTCGCAGCGGAAGCTATGAGTTTCCTGATGCGAAAAGCTGGAGCTGTGTATCACAGAGACCATAAACCACTCGATGATATCCTTGCACACATAATGGTTGACCACGAGAAAGAAGCCGCTGAGCATGATGTTTCCCTGTACCAGCAAGGTATCCAAACACTCCTCGTCGAATCAACGAAAGGCGTGCAAAGAGGGCTACACTCAAGCGGACAGACAATCTTTCAGCGACTGCTTTCTCAGGCCTTGTCCATGGCGACTGATGCATCTAATGCGGATGTTAGTCTTGGCGTTGTCGATGGTGTCCTTGTGAGTCTGATACATCATACTGATGCTGAGACGTTCAAGCCCATCCTCGATACTATATTGGACGACATACCACTGTCGGGTGGAGAGGTGGGCAACCAGAGTATTCATTGTTCTACCACTCTTCTCTTTACTGCTGTCGGAGTCCGAAAAGGCAGTAGAATACTCCAGTGGGGTCCTGTTCTGGATAAGACAGCTGTTCTTGTGGAGACGACTGAGCAGGGCGCCCTGGTAAAAGCATCTAAGGTGGTCCAGGCCGTTCTGGCAGTACTGGCTGTTGTTTTACATACGGCTCCACTCGATGCCGTGATACCCTACCTACGCTTACTAAACATCGTGGCTGGGAAAAACTGGGAAAAAGGCTTCCTGTCGTTCTGCCACTTCCTTGCCGAACTTGACATCGAAAAGTTCCGAGATTTCGTGCTTCCGCATCTTCAAAGGTACCGTCGTGTGACGCTTGCATCAAACCAAAGAGTCTGTCTGACAAGTTCCCAGGTTCATTGTTGCGCACTGGGAGGGCAACGAGAAAGGGCTATGTCTCTTGTTGCCAAAGTTTGCTGAGCACGGTTGCTTTGACAGAACACCGCTACAATGCCCTGTACCGTGGCAGCAACACGTGTTGAACAGCTTCCATAGCTTGTCTATGCACGAGCACCTCAACGATGAACACCTACACAACGCACTCGAAGACCTAGTTTGCAATTGTAATGGCTACCTAAGGGTCATGCAGATATCAAGCATCGATGCAGAAACCCGCGGTAAAGTCACGGAGGCACTCTTGACGTTGTTGAGAAACGCTCTAAAACTTCCACCATCTGGTTCGCGAGCGGTGTTCGAGACCTTCGCCCTAAGCAACGGATTCAAATTCGTTGTCGAGAACACCGAGGCCCACAAACTAGATTCAAAATTATGGCCGTCACTTTGTACAGCCAGCATTTTGTACGGTCATCTGCCAACCTACTGGGCAGCGCTATTGGGGTACACCAACGCTACCATAACACGTCTGGATCTGAAAGGACCTCATGTGAAAGTGCTTGTCGACTCGATCATGAAGTGTCTGGGAGCGCCGTCTCACAGGTTGAGGTCAGTGGCTCTCGAAGTTCTGAAGGTTCTCTTTGTGGCCGTAAACGGCAACGAACCGGATGGTCTTCTGACTGCCATATTGATCGAGAGTATGCCCTTCAATCTTCAAACGGCGCGCTCCGCTTCTATGCACGTTCGCAAACTTGTCTCAAGCTACAGAGATCATTCTTCGGACCCTTGGTTGAGCAGAGCAATTCCACAGTATTGTTTTGGCTTACTGCATGTCAAGTTATCTCAGCTTTGGGATGATGCATGCAGCGCGCTCAAGGATATTTGTGAGACCAAAATAGGAGAGGAAACGGTGTCCCAAATCGCGTTCGAGTGGCTGCAAGCTCCAGTTGCAATTCAATCAAGCTCTGTCAACGATTCGGATCCAGAGGACAAGACAAAAGGCCCCTTGTCAGACTTCGAGTGCTCTAATTTGAATAGGTTGACCGAAATGTTCCGGAAGAGCACAGAAGATTTGAAAAGTGTGAAGGAACTCCTGCAATGGCTCAACATGGACACGGTGGAGCCATTCATCAACGCATCAAGCAGATCGCAAGCTCTACGAGTGTTGAATGAGATGCCACAGATCGCAGAGAAGCGCTCTCGTTCACTCGTCCCAGTACTTCTCCAGTGGATTGCGAAAGGGGACACCGAGGAGCTTTTGAATACAGAACGCACACAGACTGTTGGTGTCCAAAGTGAATCGACCCACTGGTCCCGCAAGGATCAGAAAGCGATGCTTGCGATCTTTGCACAATTTACAAATCCCAGGGTGCTCTATAAAGCTGTCGAAGTCTACGATGCTTTACTGTCTCTACTTGCGAATGGGGATGTGGAGATTCAGAAGTCCGCATTGAAAGCTATCCTGACGTGGAGGTCTCCTGGAATTCTCAACTACGAAGAGCATCTAGTCAACATCCTAGACGACGCCAGGTTCAGAGAAGAGGTATCGGTGTTCCTCAATGTGGGCCAAGACGACAGTGTCATGCAACAAGAGCACCACGATGAGCTCATACCAGTCCTCCTACGACTACTCTACGGCAGAGTCATCTCACGTGCGGGATCTGCAAGCGGGAAGAGAGGCCAGGAGTCGAGACGAAAAGCCGTATTCGTTGCGTTGGCTAGGTTTGGACAAAGCGCGCTGGGTCAATATCTCGACATCGCCCTCGGACCCCTGGCAAACGTATCGCTCCTTCATGAGGGAACGATTAATGGCGCTGTACTCTCAGAAACGCACATGGCACCAAGAAAGCAGTACGGTACCTTGAACATGCTGCAGGATATGCTTGAGACTCTGGGAGTGCAACTTGCACCCTTTGCACAACGTCTCACTGACTCTGTGCTCTATTGTCTGATCAATGCCTCTCGAGACGTGCGTCATCTATCAGAAAATTCGGAAGGTCACAACGGCTCATCTTTATCCATACTGAAGTCAATTCGTCAAGCTGGCTTCCACTGTCTTCATCAGTTGTTCATCACGTGTACCGAGTTCCAATGGGATAGTTATGCTCCACTGATCGTGGAAAAGCTCATCGAGCCGCGACTGCAGAAGTTGTCTATAGAGACTGCTCAGTCCGTTTCTGGTGTACTTCGGCTTTTATCCGCTTGGAGCTCTTCGTTGCATACTGCTGCGTTCCTTGTGGATTACTCCTCAGATCTGCTTGTGAAAGTTGCAGAGTGTCTCACTGAGCCATCAGCGAGGGATGAAGTCAAGCTTTTCATCTTGAACAAAATCATCAAGAACATCGTCAAGGTTGTTGCCGATGCCGAAGTTCTAGCCAATGGTGGTGCTACGAAGCAACGAGAACACGTTCGTGCCGACGCATTGGAGAAGAATGCAAATGCGTTCTTGGTCCGGATTGGCGAGTTGTTGCGGGGAAGCCCAAGCAAAGACGTTCTTGAGGCATGTATCCAAACAGTTTCACAACTTGCGCCATTCGTTGCTGGCTCGGTCGAGTCTCGGAGCCTGATCGAAATATCGGTTTTCCTTCTCGGCCAGCCCTCAAGACGCGTTAACCCTGCGACTAAATCAGAGATTCTCAAGATCTTAAGTCACTTCGTGCCCCGACACTCCTTCAGCAATGACCACGATCTACACGACCAGGCCTTCAATGAAGTCACTAGACTGTTTAGCTTCTTTCAGGACAATGCAAGCAGACAGTTGCTGTGCCAGGTATTCGGAGCCATGGCCTCGAAGGATGACGAGATTAAGGAGATTGCTGTTCTCTGCGAAGAACTGAACTCCTTCTCTCTAATCAGGCTTGACGAGTCAGACTTCGACCGAAGATCAAAGGCATTTAACGTCATTAATGAAGAACGATACTTGACATACTCTGCTAAGCAGTGGCGAGCTCTAATTTTCAACATGTTGTACTATATCAAAGACAACGATGAGTTGGCCATCAGGACCAGTGCTTCATTTGCTCTTCGTCGCTTCGTAGAAGCTGCCAGCGCAGAGTGCAACACCCATGTGGAAGATTTTAAGACTCTGATCGCTTTGCACGTTCTACCCGCCCTCCACAATGGTGCTCGTGATCGTTCAGAACTTGTCCGGACGGAGTACCTCGCTGTGATGGCGCATATTGTTAAGCATTTCCCAACATGGTCGGCGGTTAGCGATATGCATGTTCTACTGGTCAGCGACGACGAAGAAGCCTCATTTTTCACCAATGTCCTGCACATTCAGCAGCACCGTCGACTGCGCGCTCTGCGTCGACTGGCCGGTGAAGCTAAGTCCGGTCACCTGTCGAGCGGCAATGTCAGCCAGTTCTTTATCCCACTGATCGAGCATTTTATTTTCGACAAATCAGACGATGAGAGTGCGCATAATCTTGCAGCCGAGACGACCAGCACCATAGGCGCACTCTCAGAGTGGCTTGAGTGGTCCCAATACCGCGCAATGTTACGGAGGTTCGTTGGTTACATACAAAGCAAACCAGACCTGGAGAAGAGCGTCATTAGATTGCTTGGAGTTGTGATTGATGGCTTGTACCGTGCAGGTCAGCTCAAAGGCTACATCTCGCAGGAGGCCGCAGCCGCTTTGATCGATGCCTCTCAACAAGATGAAGAGGCCGAAGTGGCTTCCGCGGAAGTAGTCGCCTCGAACAATTTATCTAAGACGATGCCGAGCCAGGCAAAGTTATCGGACGATCTCATCAAAAATATGCTACCTCCCTTAACGGGATATCTCCATCGCAAAGATGAGTCCACCGTCAGTCTTCGTGTACCAGTTGCGGTTGCGGTAGTCAAGCTTCTTCGCATCCTACCATCCGACGAGTTTGCTGCTCGACTGCCTCCGGTGTTGATGGATATATCCCACATACTTCGGAGCAGGGCGCAAGACTCGAGAGACATGACCAGGAAGACACTTGCGGAGATCTCCACACTTATTGGCCCGGCTTATTTTGGGTTCGTATTAAAAGAACTTTGCAGCGCGCTGCAGCGCGGCTATCAGTTGCACGTTCTATCTTTCACAGTCCACTCCATTTTAGTCTCAACTTCGCCAACATTCAAGCCTGGAGATCTTGACTATTGCCTACCAGACATCGTTGCTGTCATCATGGATGACATATTCGGTGTTACTGGGCAGGAGAAAGATGCGGAAGAGTACATCAGTAAGATGAAAGAAGTCAAGAGTAGCAAAAGCTTCGACTCGATGGAGTTGGTGGCCAAGACCACTACACTACGACACTTGGTGAATCTGGTTCGACCCATTCAAGCGTTGCTGCTCGAGAAGCTGGACCTAAAAACAGCCAAAAAGATTGACGAACTTTTGCGCCGTATTGGTCTTGGGTTGACACACAACGAGGCTGTGAACGACCGAGATATACTCATCTTCTGCTACGAAGTCATGCAAGAGATCTACAAGACCAATGATACACCGATGTCTTGGGATCGTGATGAGAACTACAGAACGAAGCGGTACCTCATCAGCATGAAAACCACCAAGAACTCCGGTAATCGTGGAGCAACGACGTCGCACTCTTACAAGATGGTCCGCTTCTCTCTTGATCTTCTCCGATCCGTCTTGCACAAGCATGATGAGCTGCAGACACCAACGAACATAGCTGGTTCATGCCGATCATCGGCGATGCTTTAGTTCAGGTGCAAGAGGAGGTTCAGATCTCGGCGGTCCGCCTTTTGATTGCCATCATCAAAGTGCCGCTGGCCGAGATAGACTCGAATGCCGCTGTGTATGTTTCGGAAGCGGTGCGCATCATCAAGGCTGCGCCATCAACCAATTCCGAACTTTCGCAAGCAGCACTGAAGCTGATCTCCGCAGTACTTCGCGAGCGGCGGAGTGTGACAGTGAAGGAAGGTGACTTGGCTTACTTACTGAAGAGGTTAAGGCCTGATCTTGAAGAGCCTGATCGCCAAGGAGTGACGTTCAACTTTCTCAAAGCAGTCATGAGCCGAAAGATTATCATCACGGAGGTCTATGAGGTCTTGGACACTATTGCTACCATTATGGTCACGAACCAGGCTCGCACGGCTCGTGAGCTTGCTCGCGGGGTTTACTTCCAGTTCTTGATGGAGTACCCCCAAGCGAAAGATCGACTCCAGAAGCAGCTGACGTTCTTGATCAAGAACTTAGAGTACAAGTATGTGGAAGGAAGGCAATCCGTGATGGAGCTTGTGCATCTTCTGCTCTCCAAGGTTGGCGATACCCTGATACAAGATATGTTGGGAACGTTTTTCCTGCCACTGGTCATGGTACGGGTCAATGACGATTCCAGTGGGTGCCGCGAAATGGCTGGAGCTCTTATCAAGAAGGTCTTTGAGCGGGCGGACGGCGAACGTATGAAGAGCTTTCTCTCCACATTGCGGACGTGTTTGCAACAAACAGACAACGATCTACTCACTCGCGTGGCGTTACAATGCTGGACCTTGTACTTCGATGTCAAAGGGGTTCAAGGAAAGGACATTAGATTCGTCGTCGGCAGGCTCACTTCCACTCTGACTGAGAGCACGGAGGAGCCAGACACCGACAAATGGGAGGCTCCGTATTACGCACTGCAAACGGTATCGAAGCTCTGCGAGCTTGCGCCAAGCACAGCACTCTCCGCTGACCTCGAATCTTTGTGGGTGTCCATACGTGCCTGTCAATTGTTTCCACATGCATGGGTCAAGCTGTCCGCGGCGAAGCTCTTAGGCGTGTCCTTCGCGGACTTTGCCAGCACGAATGCCAAAGCGGAGGAAGGACTGCAGCAACTACCGCTTGTGGGATCTGCAGGGCTCGAGATTAGCGGCGAAGACATGCTCCAGCTTGCGAGTGCCAGTCTGCGAGCGCTGAGAGCGCCGAATATCAGCCAAGAGTTAGCGACGCAGACGGTGAAGAATCTCGTGTTCCTTGGCCGCTGCTTCGGCGCAAATGGCTTACGATGGCGGTCCTCCAACAATGAGGCGGCTGGAGGTGTCGACGCTTCTGACGAGGAGGATGACGACCAAGACGACATCACCGCTACGTCTTCGAAGAAGTCGGCGCTCCAGCACCTGTTCGAGCGCCTATCAGCCATCCTCCGCCGCGAGACGTCCACCACCCGAGGCGCATCCCTCCATCTGAAGACGGCATCCCTGCAGCTCGTCGCGTCCCTCTGCACCACGCTCCCTAACACCACCCTCGCACCCTCTCTGCCCACGCTTCTCCTCCCCCTGCACAACCTAACCGACGCCTCTATCGCCGCCCCAACCTCCACCGACCCCTCCTTCACAGACGCTTACAAATCCCTCACGAGCACGGCGCAGGAGGTACTGGCGCTGCTGCAGAAGAAGCTGGGCACGACAGCGTTCGTGGCGGCGATGCAGGCCGTGCAGAAGACGGTGAGGGAGCGAAGGGAGGGACGGAGGGTCAAGAGGAGGTTGGACGCGGTCAGCGCGCCGGAGAGGTACGGGCGTGAGAAGGTCAGGCGGTACGAGCAGAAGAAGGAGAAGAGGAAGGAGAGGGGTGGGGAGCGAGGG
>AYQD01000221.1:0-13484 GCA_000504465.1 Cryomyces antarcticus CCFEE 534 | reverse complement strand
ACCAGCACCAGCACCAGCGCCAGGAGAAACGGGCCAAACCTACATGTCGAGCCTCCCGAACTCCCTCACCGCCTCCTTGACCAGCTCTTCGACTTCCTCCGCCTTACTGACATCCGCCTTCGCAAAAACGGCCTTCCCCCCATTCTTCCGGATCAGCTCGTGCGTCGCGCTCGCAGAGTCGACGCTCCCCTCCAGGCGTGATGAGTCGCGAATGTCGGCACAGACGACATGGGCGCCTTCGGCGGCGTAGGCGAGCGGGATGGCACGGCCGATGCCGCCGGACGCACCGGTTACGATGGCGACTTTTTCGTGGAGACGTTGGGAGGGCACGTTCTACATAAGGATGAGTAGTATATGCGGGCCTTGCATCGGAAGAGGTGCTGTTTGAGAACGGGATGCCTGTCTGGGAGTCGAAGCTCGAGGGAAGTCAAGCGGAAGGAAAGCGGAGGATTGGCGAGCAAAAATGCGGGACAATCTGAGGCGGGATTCGTGGAGGAAAGTGTGCCGAATGGACTGCTCGTGCAGAAGCCCGGCGTTAAATCTGGAAGCTCGCATTTGTGGTTTCGTGTCAGGACTAGACACGCGATAGACAAAACAGTCACAAACGCGCGAAGTTCGAGAGTGTCTTGGACCGAAGTGGCTGTCGATGGGTTTGACCGGTTTCTACATACATACTGAGATAGTATAGCTCCGCTCAGAGCATACATGCCAATAACTTGTACGACGAAAGCGGCCGAGAAGGGTTAAGTAGGGCACGAAGAGCGAGGACAAGAGGACGAAGAAGGATTGGACGCGAACGAGATGATGTGAGAGGGAAGCAAGGAGTAAAGTGCCACGGGTCTGCGGTAGATTGACGTGATGTTGGTATGTGTGCGGGTGATGACATTAAGCTATGTCGCCGGAAACTAAAGCCTGGATGCAGCACTCGCTCCGAAACGCAATCCGGGATCGAGGCGCGGATATCGAAGCGTCAATCGTAACTCATTATTGCTCAAGCTCGAGGGGAAGAGGATGTGTCAAGGATCCGTAGCGTAATGAGATGGAGAGAGCGAGGTTCGGTAAGGAGTCCACGGAGGTCATCGAAGAGGAAGAAGAAGAAGAAGTTATGAGCAAGGCTTTTTGTGAGTGGATTTGGTGAATGAAGCGCGGACGTGGAGCGGGGCAGAGGTGGCCTTTCGACTGAGGTCGGGATGATGTATGAAGGAGTTCACTTTGAGGCTTCCTCACAAGTCTGAGAACTCGAGAGTCCCTCCAATCGAGACTGGGCAAAGTTGCAGTGACAATTCCGATTGAAAATGTCTACTCCTGCGGAGCCTGGCTTCTTCTCATCTTCTCGGCCTCCAGGTTCTCGTACAGAAGGTAGAGCGCCTTCTCGTTGGCGCCAGCACTGCCGGTGATTGTGAACATTCTCTCGCCTGACTCGTCATGAGGTGCCTTAGCAATCGAGATACGCGCTCCGGAACTCTTTCTGATCTCGCTGATCTTGCTGCCTCCACGGCCGATGATGCATCCCACCATGTCTGCCGGAATGCTGATGTTCTGGGTCTGGATCTCCTCGCCGTCTTCAGTGGTGGTAGGAGGGGGAGGCCTGTTCACGGCGTCCGAACCGGAGCGACGATTGTAAGTGGGAGGGGCGTCGTTGAAGTCTGCCCCATTGCCAGTGCGGTTGAACGACCGATTCCGGCCACTGTACGTCGAACCACCGTTGCCTAGGGGACGTGCGCCAGCTTGGACTCGGACTGCTGGGTTGTACAGGACTGTGCCGTACCCACGCTGCTCGTCGTCGATCAGGCATTTGCCAATCTCCCAGACGGCTTTTTGAATGCCATCGGGTGTGCCCTGAACTTCGACGATACGCTCGGTCGACTGCGGCAGCATCTCCTTCTGAGCGACCATTCGGACATCAGACGCATCCTGAATCTGCTTGATCTTCAGGCCTTGCCGTCCGATGATGGTACCCATCTGATTATGGGAGATCAGGAGGCGGACAGCTGTAGATGTGGAGTTAGCTCCGACCTCGCAACCAAAAGAACGTGTATCAAGGCGGCTGACTTGGAGCGCGGAAAGACTTGAATGCGCAAACATGCGCTAGCCGCTGAGACCCGAAGAAAAGACTTGCTCGGGGATTGGAAGAAGACTTTCACTGTGAGACCTACGATGCGTATTCGGGTTGTTGACGACTCCGCCCATGCCCATCTGAGGAGCGCCCTTCAGCAATCCATCCGCGACGATACCGTATGCTTGCGAAATGCCGTCCAAAGCACCCGTAACCGTGAGCACTCGGTCGTGAACGCCTTGGACGACCTTGCTCACGCCAGCCCTGACACCGGTCTTGTCGCGAAGATCGGCGACGTTCTGGCCAGCCTTGCCGATGATGACTCCCGCTTCCCTCGAAGACACGATGGCGCGGAGGGTCAGTTGCGCCTCAGCGTATTCTTCTTCGGTCTTGGGCGGAGCATCGCCGTTGACATTTGCTTTGGCAAAGGCCTCGGTCACGTCACCGACATCTTGACTAGCTCCTGCTTGGACTCCTTCGGCAGACATCGTGCTCTAGAATGTCAAATGACGCGATGGAGGGTTTCGAGTTGAGTTGTGAAGGGGTCGGATAGGCGAAGACGACGCGGCCGTAACTCGACAGGATAGAGTGCGGCGGTACGGTTTGCGGGACTACCCGAGAAGGAGCAGGTGGAGAGTGTCGTGAAAGATGAGGGTGCTACAGAACGGCAATGTTAGTGCGTATACGACATGCAACTACTCGTTGCATCGGTGATAACGATTGGGTTCCAATAGCATGAGCGAACGCGTCTTGGCACTTACAGTGTCTAGAGGCAGGTGCAGAGAGGGATGGGAGGCGGGTGGTAGGAAAGAAGGTCGGTGGGCGAGAGGGGGAGGAGCTGGTGTCGACGCGGATGCGTACTGCGAAGGTGAGGGCGCGAAAGGATGTTTTGGTGAAGTGCGTTAATTAAGAGCGAAAGTTTTGGGAGGGCAGTCGCAAAATGTGGCGATGACAGGGATCCCTGTTGATTGCGGTTCCTAGCGAGGTGACTACCATCGTTTCATATGAAATCTTCAACCTCAACTACCAAGTCCTCTTTCCTAGACGACATGAGGGCCGGGACTGGTTGCTTGTTGTCTACAGGGTGCAAAGGATTTGTGTTCGCGGAAACACGAACGCAGGGTAGGTAGGCACTCCATCTCTTGATGACGAGTCTCCAGCAGACTATGACTTTATGTCCAGCTCCAAAACATAGTGCACGTGTTCACGGACAATTCCTACCAAGGCACCACAAGGAACATCAGAGACGCCTCTAGTCTCCTGCATATGAAAACGTTGCCTCCTACTTCTGTGCCTCGAAGACTACCTTCTGGACCTTCATCTTGTCGAATAGATCGTAGCCCTCCACCGCGTCAGACAGAGGCATGATCTTGTCAGACATGAAACCGAGGAGGTGTTGCTTTTCCTCCAACTTCTTGAGCGCCTGTGGGAATATCGACCTTACGGGACATCTGCCCATCTGGATGCGCAGGTTCTTGCCGTACGCCTGGTTGCCGGTCCACGGAATCTGCAACAATGAGATTAGTCTTCCCATACCACGGTAGTTTTGGGACAGTCCGTCTTACTTCTCCGTTGTGCACACCGACACTGGAGATGATTCCCCATGGTCTCAGGAGCTCGAAACCCATCTTCAACGCCGGACTCAGTCCTACGACCTCGATCACAACATCCGCGCCACGGCCATCAGTCAACTCCTTGACTCTCTTGTCCAGTCCTTCCCTGTCGGTCTGGAAGTTCCACGGCTCAGCCCCGAGGTTCTTGGCCAGATCTAACCTCGACTGGATCGAGTCGACGGCTAGTAGATGCTTCGGCTTGTAGTCCTCTGCATTGATCAGCGCGCACAGTCCCACAGGTCCGCAACCGATGAGCACAACAGTAGCCTCCTTGATCTGCTCAGGTGTGAGGAGCTTGAACGCATTGTTCGCCGCGTACCACCCAGTAGGAAGATGTCCGCCATCAGCACCAGCTTGTCCTTCTGAATCTCCGGTGGCGCTTTCATGACTGTGGTGTCGGCGAACGGGATGCGTACGAACTCAGCTTGGCCGCCGTCGAGAGTGGCGGTACCGAAGAGCAGGCTCTTGGAGCAGCGGGAGGAGTAACCGTTCTTGCAGTAGAAGCACTCGCCGCAGGACGTAGTGAAGGGTGACACAACTGTGTCGCCTTTCTTGAAGTTCTTTACGTCAGAGCCGACCTCTTCGACTGTGCCGGTGAACTCGTGGCCCATGATGAACTCGGTCGGGCTGGGCTGGTGCCCGCGGAAGACGTGAAGCTCGCTATTGGTAAGGGACAAATGTTAGGAGCTGTTTCGCTTGACTCGTCATCTGAGCAGTTTCACTCACCTGCCGCACAGCGCTGACCACTCCACCTTGACGATGATGTCTCCGTCATCCTTCAGCTTAGGGACAGGTCGCTCTTCGATCTGTACTTTGTGCGGGCCCTTGAAGATGACTGCCTTCATTGTTTCCTTAGCCATGTTTGGTGGTAGGTGGTAGGTGGTTGCCGATTGATCGTCACTCTTCACTCTGGAGGATAGTGGATTTGTTCAAGAAGACGCTTTGATAGTAGAGGAGGGTGTACAGGCAGCGTCGAGACAGATGCTCTGATAATCTTGAAGTACCCAGTCGCTAACGTTATATTCAACGAACTGCTTCCTCGGCTTTGTGACACTGCGGGGAGGCGGGGTTGTGATTTGGCGCTAGCTGGTCCGCTTCCGGGTTGCCTGAAAGTCGCTGAATGAGTTGATGCTTGAACCGAGAGTCGTTTGAGGATGCGATACAGATAAAAGCTTTGGATCAAGAAAGCTTGCATGGGTGTGTATTCTCATTGAGTCTCAGATGCTTTCCACGACTACACCAAAAGTTTTCGAGCGCAGGCAGCGAAAACATACAGCACCTTTATGAACTCCCCGATCCGTACCTGACACCTCCGAAACCGTTAATACCGTCCGAATCCGTTACCACTAAGTACTCCATTTGAGTAGCAGACCGTGAAATATGGCGTAACGTCCCTGTTGAGTGGATGTGCCCCTGGCCGCATGGTTTAGCCTGATCGCCGTCTTGTGTATCCTCAACTCTGCAGTCCAGGGACTAACCCTCCACTCAATTAACCGTACAGAGCAGTTCAGCCTCGAGGATGAACTTGCCCTCCTTGTATTTCTCCGTCGGCTCGAAGGCCTTGTCGTACTTCCAGCCGACAGTCTCCTTGCACTGTTTGCAGGAGATGTCACGGACGATGTGTCGGCCAGTGGTCATGTTACGTTCGCCGGCCTCGCCTTGGTCAAAGTTGACTACAGAGTTGAAGAGGTAGGCCTTGCCATGCTGGCCTCGGAAGTTCTGTCCGTTGTACGTATCAGCGACGCGTTCCAACATTGTTGCCGCAGATGGTAGAACTCAAGTGGAGGTATACTGACCCGGCTGATTATGTCATCATGGTTTGCTAGATGGGTCTTGCAGTTTTTGCAACCGTAGATGCGGTGAGAGTTGAGGTAGACGTTGTACGACAAGCCCATGATGAGACGACGGGATGAAGAAGAGTGTGAAGGGTCGGGTTGAACCTGAAGGCGGTCGACCTGGCTACGTCTACCGTATACTCACCGTGATGGTGATGAGAGCTCGTGTCAAGGTGACTTGGGGGCAGCCTTGTGTTTTGGGGTTTAGGCAGCTGAGACCTGTCTTTCGTGTTGTTCAGCCTCTTGACGTACCAAGCTTGTAGGCTCTGTAGGTGGGGGGTGGAGTAAGCCAGAGATCAGGCTGCCTGTGCAACGACCACTCTAGTCAGCGGCGATGTCTACCTGGCAGAGTGGAAAGCCTCTAGATATGCAAGGTCATATTCACCCGCCCTCAAAGTCAAGCTTGTCACAGAGAAGCAGCAGATGTAGATGTGGTAGTGGTTGACTCCTCCGGCCTTGATTGATATGTGAGGATGGAGATGGGCTTCCTGTTGGGTGGCTAATGCTGCTGATTAGCTTTCGTCCTGCCTCAGCGGCTTCACTCCAGAGTACAGACGCTGTGAATGAGTGCTGAGGTCGTCTCTGCTCAGTTGTGCAAGGTGCCCAGTTGCTGTTGCGAACCCAAAGCTCGAACTTCTAGGGACACAGCGGTGCAGGAGTGCACAGAAGGCGGGGCAAGGTCCGGGTGGAGATCTTCTACCCGTGGCCAAGACGGACGAGGTGAAGGGTTTCAATCAGAGTCACGATGTTCCAGAAGACTCAGATCACTCCTCCAGATGCCCGTAATTATCAGCTTCGAGCAATAATTTACCGAGTCCTCAGGCTGGGAGATGCGTTGGAGGTGCCACAGAGCGGGCAGGTCAGCGCTTAATTACATCTTACAGTACATCAAGAGCTCCGCGATCGATAAGGTAGGGCTGGAGACGCCAAGCTACAGGAGGTATAGTGCTGATCGTCAGGCACGACGCGGCCTTGTTGCCAGATGTCAACTAATTTATATATTTACACATTAATTACCTTACCTCGAGTGTTTCTGAGCATCTCACATCGAATTGCATTGTCTTGCATTGTCTGTCCCTCTTGTGTTTGTAGCCGTCATAAAATGTCGTGAACTACATCTCTTACTCCGAGCAGTCCTTCCTTTGTCTCCAATCCATTCGTCATGGCACGCCAGCCGCAGCCCTCGACAGCGATGGAGAAATCAGACGGGGGAAGCGCCAACGGGAAGGTTGAGTATGCCAACGGGAAGACCGGACATGCCAACCGCAAGGTGCAGAAAAGTCACCCGCCGGCTGCGAAAGAAGCAGGCTTGCCCCAGCTGCTCGTCTGTGTGGGAGGAATCTACGCTTCATTGTACGCGACGGGAGAAACCCATGGCTCGATCCCCTTTTACACGCTGCAGGCTGATCGTGGTCCAACAGTCTTTCCTGGGCACTTTTACAAGAGCGCATCACCACCACGACTTACGGCCCTCCCTCGTCTCCCGAGACATTCACCTACTCCGTTTTCCTCAACACGATCCAGTCCGCCTTCGCCGCACTGACCGGCTGGGTTTACCTCCTCTCAACGCGCCGCTCCGACACCGCCGCGCCATCTATCTTCCCCTCTCGCGCCATCCTCGTCCCCTTGACCCTTGTGGCCGTGACCTCCTCGCTCGCATCACCGTTCGGCTACGCCTCGCTGAAGCACATCGACTACATCACGTTCATCCTAGCCAAGTCGTGCAAGTTGCTGCCTGTCATGGCGCTGCACATCAGCATCTTCCGCAAGAAGTACCCGCTGTACAAGTACGGCGTGGTGGCTCTCGTCACGGCCGGCGTGGCGGTCTTCACGCTGCACCACCCCGGCTCGTCCAAGAAGAAAGGCAGAGTCGAGGGCAGCAGCACGTGGGGGCTGCTGCTACTGAGTATCAACCTGCTGTTCGACGGCTTGACGAACAGCACGCAGGACTATATCTTCACGGCGTTCAAGCGTATACGGGACCGCAGATGATGTGCGCGCAGAACATCATGAGCACGGCGCTGACCGTGACGTATCTCCTGCTGTCGCCATATCTCGCGACGACGGGGTTCGGAGCGTACTTAGGGATGGAACTCGGCAATGGCGGCGGAGAGTTCGGACAGGCGTTAAAGTTTGTCACCAGACATCCCAGCGTCGGGTGGGACGTCCTCGGCTTCGCAGCGTGTGGAGCCGTTGGACAGCTGTTTATCTGTGAGCCGTGAATTTCATCCCACGTGAGTACGGCACCAAGCTAACAACCAGCCAGTCTACACGCTTTCGAATTTCTCGTCCCTCCTGCTCGTCACAGTGACGGTGACGAGGAAGATGTTGACGATGATGCTGTCGGTGCTCTGGTTCGGGCACCGGCTCAGCGGCATGCAATGGGTTGGCGTGGGATTGGTCTTTGGCGGCGTGGGCGCTGAGGGGGTTATTCAGAGGAGGGAGAAGGCTGCTAAGGAGAGGGCGAAGAGGGCGAGCGGGAAGAAGGCGCTGTGAGTCACGGTCTGTTAAAGCTACCCTCCAGACGTGACAAGAGCTGGTACGCCTTGAGTTTTGGCGGCCACCATCAGAGATCGCCTATTGGGCGCCGTGCGTTATTGTACAGTCCGATCCCTTCATGTATCGTGAAGCCACCACGATACCTTCGGAGCCCGGCATGGTGCTGGAAGCAACTTTTCACATGGGACGGCGCAGACAGGCTGCGGTTCGTCATGAAAAATCAGTCCAACGTCCTGCTTTCTTTCGGCCAGCCGGGGTTCAGATCTCCGTGTACTTTGCGGCAGGACGTCCCCCCTACCGAGTGCACGACATTGCATGATTCGCCCACATAACGGCAACTGTCGTCTCCTCCGTCTGTGGAAACAGCTCGTGGAACAGCCTTGCTTGTCTTTGGCTCACTTGGGAGTCATGAAGGGACTAGATGCGGCCATGGCCAGCAGACTATTAGAGATCGTATCTTTTCAGGCACGAAAGTCTTCGCTGGCCAGTGTTAGGGTGACGATGGAATTTGTTGCCGTCGATAATCTAGGAGGAGAACACGGGATGGTTCGGGGAGAGAAAGGTCAGACAGAAGAGTTCATGGAACGCAAAGGAAGTGAGTGACATGGCAATGCTCGCTTGTTCGCTGTTGTTGTCCTCTCCAGGTTGATCTGCGCTCGTCGTTGGAACAACTCACAACACCTGGAGAACCGTTACAAAACTCCCTCACCAAGCCATGGACGCTCCTAAAACCCGAACTCCGACATGGGGTGGAAGCTCGAGGTCTCCGTCACTGCATGAACCCCGCCTCTTTTAGTTGCGCGGTGGAAATTAGTCGTGGCTTCCGATTTTGAGGCACCGAAGAGAGACAGCATGTGCGAGTAGTCGTACGCGACGATGTCATTGTACGGTTGTCGTGCACCATGGATGACCCTTTCGATGGTGTAGCCAGCGTTATTGATGACGATGATGATGGGTTGGAAGCCTCGCGCAATCATGGTACCGACTTCTTGAATCGTGAGTTGCAAGCTTCCATCACCAGTGACGAGAATGGTTCGGCCTCGGCTTTTGCCTTGTTCTGTGTGCAGCTCGGAAAGGGCGACGTCTGATCCAAGTGCGGCTGGCGTACAGTACCCAATACTACCGTAGTATGTTTGGGTGATGAATCTACCATATGAGTTAGTGTACTTGCAAAACACCTTTCGATTTGTAGCACGGTTAGTCTCTAGTAATATGGAGAGTTGAAGATCACGCGCAACTCACATCACGTCCTTGGGGAATGTAGCATCAGGCAAACCAAATGCTGCAGTGCCAGTATCAGCAAGCAGGACATCTCCGGGCCGTAAGAACGCAGCGATCCGATCCCAGATATACGACTGCGTTATGTGCTTTGCATCTATGTCCTTCGCTGCAGGCCGCGACCCAAGACGTGGCTTTGGCACCTTCGGAGGGAGCTCTTCGTGATGGTAGAAACAAGGCGGGTCAGGAGTGGCTTCATGTGAACATCAAGCCACTTCTCGCCCCCAATCTTTAAGAACTGTCAGACGTGGTACTGAAGAGGGGCGAGATTGGAAACGCACTACTACACTATGGGGGTTGATCTGGATGCACTTTGCATCATGGAAAGTCCTCGTGAATCCACCAGAGTTAGTATCGCTGGGTATAGAGCCGAGTACCAGGCCAGATCACTCGTTTCAACCGCTTCGTAGAGACCGGGAGTGCTCACTCGGCCGTTGTAGATGCCTACATAACTCGGATGCGTTTCATCAATGATAATCTTACCCATGTTTGCTGCATAGGTGGGGAACGCCAGGATGTCGACAAGCTTCGATGCCTCTTTTTTGGCGTTGTGGCGATGTACGAGAGCGTCTACAAAGACTAGGGGGTTTTTGGCTTGGTAGATGGCGTCGAGGATGGCGTCTATCACTTCTTTTTCTCCTCTCTCGTTGACAGGTGGGGTGATGTCGATCTTAGTTTCGAGCAGGCTTTCCGGGATCTGCTTCATGACCATATCAATGGGAATGAAGATGTATACGGGAGCGGATTGAAGGAAACATTCTCGAATTACGCGCTGAATTCATCAGTAAAGGACACACAGTTGGCAATTCGCACCTTACATCTATCTCTGCAGGCGCAGTCTTTTCGTCCAGAAGCTCGGCGGCCGCGACTCGGGCGGGTTCTGACATCTTGTTGTACACTTGGTGATCCGGCGTAGGGCCAATGGAATGATGTATCATCATGTGGTTCCTCTGCATCTTCCTCGACGTCTGTCCAACCACGTGGATCAGTTTTACTTGCTCAGTCATAGCACCAGCAACGCCGTTCAGAGCACTGAGCTCTCCTGAAGTAGTTCCAGCCTGCATTCTTAAGCAAAGTCTGAGGAAACATACCAACGCCATGAGTAGTGACCACTGTAAAGAGGACATCAGCAAAGGTGGGTCGAATTGCGCGGCTTGGTTACAGGTCTCACATACGGCATCCAGGTACCCCTTTGACTCTTGCGTATCCATCTGCTGCATAGGCAGAATTCAGCTCATTTGCATTGCCCACTGTTAGACGAAGCCATCAGTCTCGTGATCTCAGATGAGATGCTTTCGATCACTAACTCCATCTGAGACCTGGCACTTCGTAGATGTAGTCAAGAAGCTCGAGGTTGAAGTCGCCGGGCACGCCCTGTGCAGCGTCTTCTCAGCTGCTGCCTCTGGAAATACAGAAAGAACGTGACACTCACCATCACACTGCTGATGCCAATATCCTTGATCCTGTACGTGCCTTAGCTGTCGCCGTCTGTTTGGAACACTGCAGGAGGGCGTGATCAATGTCAACACGGCGGCCGTACCTTCTCCACAAATACAGTCCAAGAGGAATGGTAGCCATACTTGATGAGCACACGTCAAGCTGTTGTATATAGCAATCCGAGCAAAATCAATCATGGAGTGCGGTAAGCAGGGCAAGCAACATTATATATTGTTGTTGAGGATAGCCGGAGGGAGTGGTTGCTGGATTCGGACTACAAGCTGACTCTCGGTCATCGGCCTTCAATAGTCGTACGCTTACTATCATCTATACACTGCAAGCCCACTACAAATGGAGCCAATGTTCAATCCCATGACACAATTAGTGTAGTCTTCAGGCCGTATAGCCTGCATTCAGGGATGACATGGCGGTTGCGACGACATCTGACGTCCGCTTGTTGGTCTAAGCCGCCCGCTTAATCACGGCTTATAACCACACAATACCAACAACACGTGAGGCGCTTTCCGTCAATTGTACAGAGCCATGGGAAGTTTCGACAATCCGATGGATCATCTGTGGATCTTACGAAATGTCTACTGGGCAACGCTTGGCAGTAGTACCAAACGACACGGAGCCGTAGTTGTTTCCTGTACTGCTATGCCCAGGTTTGCGTACACATGAAGTCGCTTGAGTTGACAACATCCGTAAATTAACACGAGCAAAGCAGCGAAGTTGCCGCAGATCCTACGAACTTCCCTCAGGAGCACTGGTCTCCGTTGTCCCTTCCAGACTGTGAGTCTTTGCCTCCTCGTATGTCGCCATCTTGAAGTTGTATGGCAGCTCGAAATCGGCTTTCGGGTCACCCTTGCGCGGTAAGAAATCCACAATCAGAGACTCCTTGACTGCAAAGACGGCATCGTCTGTTATGTGCTTGTCACGGCGGTCAAAGATCTGGGTCACTATGGGTTTGTATCCTGGGGCGGAAACCTTGATACAACACATTAGCAGACAGCCTCCCTTATGTACATCGAATGGTCTTTCACTCACGATGAAGTGAATGTGTGCAGGTCTCATAGGATGCCTGTCAAGCAATTGCAGGATCTTTCCAGCAGGTCCGTCGTAAGGAATCGGATAGCTCGTAGGCCTCAGGCAGTAGAAATTGTATTTTCCATCCTTCCCAGTGGTGAACCTACCCCTCAAGTTCATGTCCACTTGATCCGGGTCCTGCTGCTCGTACAACCCGTTGGGCGCAGTATGCCACACGTCCAGCTCTGCACCCTCGATTGGCTTCCCAGTCAGATAATCCGTTACGGTTCCATGCATGAATGTGTGGTCGCCGTTCTCTATGCCAGTGACGGTGGTTTCGCCCATCTCGCGTCGGGGGGCGTCTTTTCGCCAGAAGGGTCCCAGAATGGCTGTTGTGGTTGGTTCGTCTGCCGCGTCGGTTGCTAACTTGTAGGTGATTTCATCCACGAGTGATTCGAGTCCCAGGACATCGCACACAAGTTGGCCCTCGTTACGGCGGTCGTCAGACATGCGGCCCGCTTCGTTGATCTTCAAATTGTCAGAAGGTGCTCTAAGGTAACGCTGGAGGCACTATAGAGCAGCATCTTCCGGCGTGTCGCCTGATGTGTCGAAACGGTCTTACCATTTCTACACCAGCCATCCACTCGTCCACTGTGATCTCATTCTCTCTCGCAAAGTCATGCAGATGCGTTATCAAGCTGGCAAAAACTTTCCGTATCCTTGGCGAAGCTTCGGCCCTGTTGCGTTTATGACAGCCTGGGTGAAGGTGGGATCGAACTTGGAGGTGCTCTTAGTGCTGTTGCCATTGGCAGTGCCGTTCGACTTATTCTGCTCCCCAACGCCATGTTCTTCTGGGACGAGCTGCAGAGGCTCATAGGTCATGTCTGTGGTGGCCATGACGACTTGGAATAATGCCTGAGGTTCTAGATGATGCTCTAGCTTGCCCGAATGGAATATGAGGTGAGGTACCAAAGCTACACGAGAGCTGAGGAGTTTCAGTCTGGCGGGAGCTCGGTAAGGAGCAGAAACGTACTCATTGCTAAGCAATTAGGTGCTTGTCTGCGCTCCAGAGCCTCTGATGTCTGACTGTGGTACGCGATGGTCCTGCGGGGAAGGAAAGCTTCGTCCTCGGAAGCTGCACCTTTTGTCCCCCGGAAGCGTTCCGCGGCAGAGCATCCAGATTTGGATGTATTTTAGGGATGGGCATGAACGAGCAGAGTTACCAGGGCTGCATATTTTGCTGGAGTATTGTCACTGGAATACGCTTATAGGCGGTGTAGACGTGTCAATATAAGGACTGCCTGCGGTTCAAATGGACTTGGCACATTTTGCATCAAACAGCAGCTGTGTATTATACTCCAACATGTAGACGTTAAATCAGCTAGACATCAACTAGACTGAGGGCCTAACTGACTGTAGGGGATTCTCAAACAACCGCCTGAGAAGATTGCGATAGTTACTTGAGCATCTATTGGAGTTGAGTAGATTTGTTGCTTCACAACTGCCCTAGCCGTGGCGGGTTGATTCTTGCAGAACAACCCATGTCCCGCGATTCCCTTTCAGGGAAGGCGGACCTATGGGCCACTCAGCTCTTCGACTGAGTGGCTCTCATCGTAACGATAAACCTCGGCGTAACAATAATATCACCGTATAATCTATTAAGATCCATTAATTCAGCAAAAAGACTGTATAGCAAGTGTATGGCTTCTTCGATACTAGACTAGATTTTTTTGTATGTCT
>AYQD01000220.1:0-13495 GCA_000504465.1 Cryomyces antarcticus CCFEE 534 | reverse complement strand
GATTATCGAGGAAAACTGGTGATAGGGTTATACCCTAGCTACGCGAACGCGCTAAATTTGGTTCTGCCACCAGGCGAAGAGATACCGTTGTGTACTGTTGTAAACAACAACCGAATAGTATTGAATGAATACCGCGTCTATAAAGTGGCATATAACTCTTTGAGATCCTTACATCAGAGCTGGCATATTGTTCCTGACATGTTTTGTCTGGGTTACTAATGCAAGAGCACCTAGAGAGGCAGATACGAGTGGAATCGACTCGAAGGCTACGTAGTCGTCGCCGCCTGCGCCTCGGTCTTTCAGGCACAACACTACCTGAGTTGCGCCACTTTCCAGAGCAGATCCGCAAAAGTCCTTGGACACTTGAGAACGACTTTCTCTGCTGCAGACAAGTCAACTCTTAAGCTGTGGGCTTCGTGTTGCAGCAAGCAGACTGAAGCACACCAACATGGATGTCCAACTCTACGTGTATGACCTTTCGAAGGGGATGGCGCGACAGATGTCGAGATCTTTCCTGGGAATTCAGATAGACGCCGTATACCACACCGCTGTGGTTTTTGGAGGCATCGAGTACTTCTTTGGCGCCGGTGTGCAGACGTGTTACCCTGGCTCTACTCACCATGGAGCACCAATGGAGATCATCTCCCTTGGAACCACTCAGCTACCACTGGAAATAATCTTGGAATACCTGGAATCGCTGAAAGAGATTTACACGGCTGAGTCTTACGACCTGTTTGTGCACAACTGCAACAACTTTTCGAATGACTTTGTCATGTTCCTAGTCGGCCGAAATATCCCAGAGCATATCACATCTCTTCCACAAACCGTCCTCAATACGCCGTTTGGGCAGATGTTGAAACCACAGCTCGATAGTGCTATGAGATCTATAACTCAAGCACCAGTCCCACCTCAAGCGGTTCCTTCCACTGGCGGCACAAAGATATCGACGGCGAAATCGAACGGCAGCACTACCGCGACGAACGGCGCCCCGAAAACAGGGCAGGCCATTCATCCTTCAGGAGGCAAAGTTCACAACGTTTCAAGCCTCAGTGAAGTTGACAGATTGCTGCGTAGCGCTTCCAGTTCCTGCGCAGTCATTTTCTTCACAAGTTCCACATGCGCCCCGTGCAAGATTGCTTATCCGGCGTACGACGAGCTGGCCGCAGAGGCCGGTGACCGAGCTGTCCTGATCAAAGTCGACACAAACATCGCACACGATGTCGCCCAAAGATACAACATCAGAGCCACGCCGACTTTCATGACCTTTCTCAAGGGTAAAAAGGAGGACCAATGGTCAGGTGCAAATCCTAGCCAGCTGCGCGGCAACGTGCGGTTGCTGATCCAGACTGCTTTCCCGCCACACCCGCATACGAGCTTGAAGATCCCAAGTATACAGCGTAGTAATGTCAACCCTGTGATCTATACCAAAGTCCCACCTCTCGACAAGCTTATCACCAAGCTAGGCGATGCCGGCAACGACCCTTCAGTATCATCAATCCGACATTTTATTGCACTCCGCAATAGCGAGGGAGCGAACGAGGCTCCGCTTCCAGACTTGGCGGCTCTGGGCCACTTCATGCAGAGAGCAACAACCACACTGCCTCAAGAGTGTCTGTTCGCAGCATTTGACCTCCTGCGAGTCGCGCTTGTGGATCCGCGCGTGAGCGGCTACTACGCAGAGGAGTCGCAGTACGCGACGATACTCACGCTCTTGCATCACGTCATCAACATTCCGACTTGTCCCTACAACTTGCGTTTGGTAACGTTACACGTAGCATGCAACTTGTTCTCTTCTCCGCTTGCGTCTCGAACTGTGTTCGAGCAACGATCTTGGAGCTCGTCTCTTGTCCAGCTTGTGACGTCGTCTCTTCTGGACGAGGTGCACTCTAACGTTCGGGTCGCAGCCGGGACGCTGGCCATCAACCTCGCTGGGGCGAATCATCGCGTCCGTATGGAAGAGCAACGGGAAGCGCTCGCCGAGAGCGATCAAGTTGAGCTCGCCGCTTCCATACTGGAGGCACTGGAGCTAGAGAACGATAGCAAAGACGCCGTTAAGGCGCTTACGCAAGCACTCGGATTGCTGGTCTACTGTGCGCCGAAAGACGGCGAACTGGTAGACCTTTGCAAGGTCATGGACGCTGCAGGTACGGTGAAAGGGAAAGAGGCGCTTAGTGCAGGCGACGCGCTGGTGCGGGAGGTCGGGAGAGAGCTGCTTGGGAAGGGACTCTGATCGTGATCAGGCATCGTTCCCGTCACCATGATATACGATATCAAGCGAGGCGTTTGGGCTTGAGAAGGCGGCATCTTAGAGTGGCAGGAGAGGCTTCGCGGCTGCATAGCGTATAGGCTGCGTACAGGTCATAGAGAGGGAAGTCGGCATTTGCATGTTCTTGAACGGCAGTAGACTCAATTCAGTATTCCTTTCTTGGAGCTACGTTCAAGTGGGGAACATGTAGTGAACAGGTGGTCGAATACCAACAGTTGCATATTCCCTGTGTCGATGTGGTTTCCGCCGTAGCGTTCTCTTGCTGCGCTGTGCTTCAGCTGTGACGCATCCTTCTATCTCATGCTTCTACCGCCCAATCGTCCTCTGCTCTCGCGCCGTATACTCTACAACCGGAGCTCGCAGTCAGCTGATAGAGCCGGGCGAGATCACAGCATGTGTGTCTCAGCGGGAACAACGCCCTGCGTGCTCTCACGGCCGAGATGGCATTTGGCTGGAATCCCTCATACGCAGGAGCTGGGCTGCCTCACGTTCTAGCCTCGTCGGGGCTGCATGTTGCTCTCCCTCCGCTTGGGCTCCCTCATCATGCAGAACAGTTTGATAGCGTCTCCATTGTCGTCGCACAGCATGTCCCTCGCGAGCTTGAATCCCATACGCTCATAGATGCGCATATTCGGCTCAGCCTACTGCTTTCCAGATAGCAGTTCACACCCTCTTCGTCCGCCCTGCCCATCACCACCTCAAACAGCGCCCTTCCAATACCCCTGCCCTGGCACTCCGGCAGCACAGTCACGATGTTGCAAAAATAATACCCCCGCTCATCGGTCCACAAGCCTGACTGCGCTTCGTGCTGCGCGGCTTTCCAGATCCAGTAGCGTTTGGTGTTCAGCCCGCCGCGGCCGTAGTACAGGTTCATGCGGACTTGTTGCAGCCAGAGCGACCAGGAGGCTAGGTAGAGGGGCCAGGAGCGTGGGGCGGATGGCGGACTGGGAGGCAGCCACGTCGCGGTGCCGATGACTTTGTCGGGCGTCGAGGAAGAGGCGTCTTTGGCGACGTAGAAGAGGGCATGCTGGAGGCCCCAGCGGCACCGAATGCCTAGGGATACGCGGTTGAGGATGGTAGAAAACTAAGAGGGGAGTTAGTGAGGTTGGGGTTGGAAATTTTGGGGACGTGTCCTTGCCGTCGAGCGGTCGAAAACCCAGTTGTTGTAGGGGTCTTCGGCAAAGGCTTGCTGGATCGTGTCGATTGCTCCGTCGATGTCCTCTTCTCTCATGCGTGTGATTTGTATAGTCATGGTGTCCGTACAGCATTTTCTTGCTCGCCAATCCTTCAATGTGGTGTCTCAGAGTTAATCTCCTAGGCGTCGAACGAAGGTTCACGGTGGCAGGCGCCAGAAGAGCAGCATATAACCTATTGCCCTTCAGGCTCTCGCAATGTGTCGTCAAAAGTAAGCCATGTCTATTGTTGTGGACGCTGAGCTGCCAAACTATGCCAGGTCGTATGTGGCAGGTGTACGCGAGAGCTGGGTTGGATGTTGCTCACTCTGAATTCTGTTGTGCGTTTGCTCTATAGTCGAGGTGCAATAGTTAGTATACAGTAACGCCGAGACGGTCGTGATAAACTCGTCTCTTCTCGATTCGACGAGACATAAGTGGGTATAGTAGAGAAGAAATGCTGCCGCAGACACATATAACGCCCAAGACACCTCCGACACCGACGCTTCAAAAGCAGACCACTAGCGTCCATGGTGGTGCATGTCAAGACTCAGAGTAGCAGCCGCTTGCAAGACTATGCGGCCTCCGCTGCTGCTGCTTCCTCGTCCTGTTTGCGGATTTGATCCTCGAGCTTCTGCTTCTCCCGTAGCCGCATCATAGTGATCTCTTGAAGGCTAGGACTTTGCGCCACATCTCTGCCAAATGGCGAGCTTGCCGGCGTGTTGCGATTTGCCGATGTAAATGAAGCAAAGGAAGGCACACGCTTGAGTCCGTCTCCATTTGCTCTCGCCTTGAAAGTTGATACCGGCGTTGAAGGTGCGCTACCCTGGCCTGACAAAGCAGCGCGTACACTGAACTTCGTTGCTTGATCCGGGGTGGAAGGTTGGTACTGGTCGTCAGGAGGAGGCGATCTCGAAGTCCCCACCTGGCCGAAGTCTGGCTCTTTGTCAGACGCCCAGTAAACTGACTCGAAGACTTGATACTCAGGTGTCTTTTGCTTCTTCGTGTCCTCAACGGCTGCATGTGCGCTAACAATTGAGGAGTACACGATGACGCCTGTAGCTACCATCTTCTTCTCCCGCTTCTCGCCCACCCGCATTCTCTTCTCTTTCTTGAGTATGAAAGCATTCTCGATCTTGCCGAACGTAGAAAACAAATCCAAAAGTCGTTCTTTGTCAATAGCGTCGCCCAGCCCTTCGCGCGCCCATCGGACTTTGACAGATCGGTCTATTTCCGGCACGTCGGTTCCTCCCCTCGGCGCCGCTTGGTCGTTCTGAGCTTGCAAAGGGGCCTCCCCATCTCTGTTTTGGTTGTCCAGCCGCTCCTCCTCTTCGAGCTTCTCCCTGTTCAGCATCTCCTCTTTCTCCTTCCTCCTCCTCTTGCCATCCTCTGCTAAGCGCCTGATCTCTCTTTCGAGCTTCGCCTCCGCATCCTCCTCCTCATTTCGCTTCCTCTTGAACCCGCTTTCCCTCCTCTCCAGATCCTCTTTCATCTGCCGCCTTTTTCCTGCGAACAAATCATGCTGCCGCTGCTTTTGAAGCCTCGCAGCGCGCGCGTTGTCGTAGAGCGCCTTCGCTGCTGAATCCGACAAGACATCGTAGGCGATCTGGAGTAGGTGAAACTTCTGTACTGCGGCTTCATTGCCCGCATTCTTATCTGGATGGTACTTTAAAGCCTGTTTTCTGTAACCTCGCCGGATATCGGCTTCGTTGGTCTCGAAATTCACTCCCAAAAGCCCGTAGTAGTCGGTATCACTGATCGCATGCTGCTTGAGGTCGTCGGATGGCATGTCGGAGGCGTAGAAACAAGTGCTTCACCTGTAACTGTCCTCAGGCAGGTGGAGGACGTTAATCGCTTCACGTCGCGAAGTAAATCATGTGGGTCAGAATTCTGCCACGAGATGCCGCCCCAACTCGTGCCCGACACCCCGCCAAAAGGCATCAAACGTACACATCGAACGCGAGTGACGACCATCAAGATGCCCTATTTCGAGACAAGCCAGGAATGGGTGCAGCAATCAGCGCTACTGCTCAAGTCCCGGCCCACAACTGTACGTCTGCTGTTGCTCTCTTGTTCGAAATCATCCAGAATGACTGACAATCTTACAGACCAGAGTCACGACGAAATACACGCCGAATCCTAACTCCGCCAAAGCCAAGAAGCGGAAGACAAGAGCGAGTAGAACCACCACTTCCAATGCATCCGACGCAGCAGGGATACCCCAAGCTCTTGCTCTGCCCAAAGCTTCCCTAACTCTGAAGACCTACGATCCCGAATCTGGGGTATGCCTCAAATATCGGACAGGCAAAGCTGCAGAGGTCGGTAGGCTTGTCGCGAGTCTAGGGAGGCTCGGACGTAGTATGGCTGCGCTGCCAGATGTAGAGGAAGGTTAGTAAGAACTATTGAAGCCCTCAGGATGCGCAGCAGCTAAGGGTTCCTTTGACTGACTTTCCTGCATAAAAGATGTTGTGATGGCGGACATAGCTTCGAAAGGCCCAGAAACAGGTACAAGCACCCCTTTACCTGAAGCGGTGGCCAAGGACACGCAAAGCGGCGCTGTAGAGTCGAAGAGTGCGCCTGGGGGAGGCGGTGGGAAGAAGAAAAAGAAAGGGAAGAAGTAAGACGTTGGCCAAATTTATGTTGGTTGGCAATCATGATATATGCCACACCTGGTCCATCCCTGCAAGACTGCTCCCGGCAGCTGCTAAGGACTATTGGGGCACAGAATGCATTGTCGCTGAGAGGCATCGGCACGACCTGGCCATGTCTTCTGCCGTCCTCAGCGTGTGAGGACCTATATGGCTCGTCACTGGCAGACACTGAGATCGGTCGAATAGAAGAGCTAGATTTGTAATCGCCGCGCCATGTGGCCATGCAATCAGGGGCACGAGCGGTAAACAGAGCCTTAATTGTCTTTGCTACTCTCCTGGGGTCGGAAAAGCCAGATCAGTAATCAACTTGTTCAGCAACGTCTTTCAGTTACTGCGCTGGCTCTACACCGAAACCACGAGTACGCCAGGGCGTCGAATCTGTAATACACCAATTCTTGAGCGTTTGATGCAATTCTTTTCGACTATACATCGATTGCATTTCATGTCTATGGACACTTTTTGATCAAAGTGAACATGGAGAACCTTTCGGTGCAATTTCCAAGGGTTTAGCATCTTTCCCTCTTGATTCTTTCCGCGTTCTCGAAGATCCCATGTCTCCTACTCTTTACCTCACATGCTCGCGGTTCGTCGTAAGCCGCTTTGAGTACCTCACACCAGTGAAATCCTAGCTATCCACGCACAATTCATTCTCCGGCGTTGTTGTGCCGGGCTGAACGTTGGCATTCTCCCTTGGGTGATTGCACCTGGCTACTGCCGGGAGCCACCCAATTCTGTCTAGGGTGTCTCCTGAGTGCATTTTCGATGTAGTCACACGTCTTGCCACGTATGACTCTAGCTTCACGAGTCATCGTGGCCGCCGCGGGTCTCTGGCTAACAAACGGTCATCTGTCTATACAATAAGAATCTTTATCGTTTTCGTTAGGAAGCTAGTACACTTTTCCGAACACACGTCAAGAACTATACTTCATATTTGAAGCAAACCGAGAGAAGCAAGGCACAACTACTTGCGGTCTGCATTCGGCAAAGAATTGTTTGCCCTTAGGGCAACAAAGCAGATCGCTGTACCCTCGTTCAGTTCCAGCTCCTATCAATTATTCACATCTCACGTAAGGGTGGAGAATGTGTTGTGTACTCCACATCACCTTTCTGTGCGATGTGGCCCATTCGAACACGACCACGAGATTCTGCACCACGAACATATGGTCATGCGTGGTGGGGTTCGGTGCTGAAGTGTTACACACGCAGGCGTTCAGATCAGAAGGTGGCTCAGCGGGGGATGCTAGGGGATGCACGCAGCTGATGGAGAGCTCGATTACCATTCAACGTTGCTCGGCTTGCAATGTTGGGTTGCCTCCACCGTGCAGTCACGATGGCTCTCTTGACAAGCTATCGAGGTAAGATTGGCTTCTGAGCGGTAGAGCGGTCTTCCTCGTCTACGTCTTTCTGGATTAGAAACGTAGCAAGCGTGCGTTGTATCTCAGCAACCATCTCCCGGTGCAGACATCAAAACACTGCCATGATCTCCTCGATTTAGAACATGCTTGCTGGACTTATCGGGCCGCGTTCGATAATCACAAATCTAATTACGTGATGTTCATAGTCCAGACTTACAGATATAGGAAGATGAGTTCGCTATTCGCAAGTACATCTTCATTCTTGCTCACACTTTTCAGAAACTTCCATCCTTCTGCACAAACAGTTCACGTCGTATCGAAACGGTCCGCATTTCCCTATCTCCCCTGACGATAGATCAGTAAGAGCAACGCAGTATTATATGCCCCACAAACTAAGGTGTGACTTCTGTAGCCACACCCACAGTATTCGTGTACAGCACCTGCGGAGCCTCCGTTCTCCAGATTCGGGCGGTTGTGCTAGCTTACAACACGACAACAACGACTCTGGTCAGCAGACGTGGCCGATTCCGTGATGTCTGCACTGCTGCAACTGCTGCGTCGCTGTCCTGTTACCGATGGCCGACTGTGAGCGTCGGGTTCTCCAAGCCGGAATGGCTTGACAGGCTTGACAGGCTTGACGCAATCACATAATGGTTGTGCCGTACATCCTGTGCATCCTCATCCATCCGCCGTTGAGGTCTTTGCTGTCGGTTTTGACGTTCTCCTCACCAAGTTTGACGCCGTACTCTTTGATGCAGCAATCGAAAGCCACACTTGATGCGGCGATCTCGGGAGGTTCATCGTCATCGCGGGACGTGTCACGAGGCGGTTGGGCTGCGGCAGCTGTCTTGCGCTCTTCGAGATCGCCCCAGACGATGAAGAGTTTCTCTCGCAAGTTGGCGAGGGTCTTGGGGTCTTTTCTTAGACTGTTGTGCGTCAGCACCTGCACCTCAGTAGTAGGTTATGGAGTAGGCATACTCTGTGGCATCAAGCTTTAAGAGAAACTCTGCATCCTCAGCAACGACGAGAAGCGTCATCTGAGTGGCTTTCGTTCCCGGTGGGGGCTTGGCGTCTTCAACGCGAAGGAAGAAGTTCCATTCCCACCCCCGTGGTCCTTGCGAATCCAAACCTATAGGGTCTTCGTCGTCGGAAGCTGTATCGTTGTATGTGGGGTCGTCGAGAGAACGAGAGAAGTCTTCCAGTGTGTCTGGGTAGAAGTCTACAACGCGAACACGGGCACGGCACTTCATGTTGATGAAGGGCAGCTGCCTCTCAACACCACTGGGAGTCTTGTTCATCAGGAACGGATTGTTGATTATCTCTGAAATCGGTGTAGTATGTATGTCGCCATTACTGCATTGAACTTACCATCGATTAGCGAACCTTGAAAAGAACGTTTGTGTGAGCCTTGCATACCGTGTTGGTTAGCTATCACAAGACCAGCCGTTTTCTTTTGTGGAGTCCTCGTTTCTTTCTCAGCCTGCGCTTGTTTCTGCTGCTGTTTTTTATTCTTCTTCTTCCTCTTTTTCGCAGCATTCGATGTCTCGTCTTGAACCTCATCATCCACGGCTTTTGGCCGCCGTTCCCAGTAGGCTTCCTTTCTCTTCAGAATCGCCTCTACTTCAGGCTGGGAGGAGACCTTCAGTATCCTGACTTGTATTCGATCAGGCTCCAGCCGGTCTTGCCAGATGTTTGCCTCAAGTTTGGACAAACTGCTCATTTTGATTCTGACGTTTTGAAGCAAGACGAAATCATTGACTTTCACGTTGTTGTTTGCCCAGTACGAGTGAGGCGCCTGCAGTTCTATACGCAGAGTCATTCTCCCGTACGGTCCTGGCCACTTTTGCTGATCTTGGTTCGCTATATGGCCGAAGGGATCACCATCAACACCTTCTACACCAAGTTTGACTTGGTCTTCGGGAGACAAATGGTCGTAAAGAAGAGCATTAGTAGTGTAGTCCGTAATGTAAAGCTCGAGAAAATCCATTGATTGATGCATCTTTACGACCTGCCCAACCAGATCATAAAACTTTTGGATCTGCACGTCTTTGATGAGACTGAACTTGTGGCCCATGGAGGTCCTGAACGACCCTGTCGTTGAGATTGGCCTTGATGTCTTCACCTTGGTATTCGCCAACTGATCTCTACCGCATGCGGGCCCTGTGGAGATATTTCGCGTCACAATAGCGCCGCCAGAGCCAAGAATGTGGTTCAGCTCCTGCTTCAGAGCAATTGCATACATCTGCTCTGCGGCTGTCAAAAGCCTACGGCCAGTTGTTGTAAGGTAGTTCATTTCTTTGCCTCCGGCATAGGCGACCTTATAGGAAGACTCAGGAATTGCGTTGGCCGGGATTACAACACATTCGGTCGTGAAGCCGCTCATCAACACAGGTGACTCTTGGTAATTTTTGAACTTCGTGAATTTAGTAGATCTTCTCGGAAATAGACACCATGAGCGTTGTCTCTCAGTACCTTAATGCGGCGTAGGATAACGACATCGCCTTTACCTCTCACCTTCGGTAGCAGATGCTCCGGCTTGAAGAACTTCACTCGTATACCTGTCATACTCGAGTAGGTCTCGGAGAACAGCGGATCTTGGATCTTGAAAGTAAGTTGCCAATCTGGTTGTTTGTTAGCAGGAGCCCCTGTAGACGTTTCTCCAACACACCAGTGCCCTTTGTCGGACTTGGGTCGAAGTACTCTACGACAATGCCCATGACGTCGATGGCCTTGTCCCTAGTCTCAAATGCGGTCTTCAAGTCGACGTAGCCTGGGGGAGGGGGTCCAAGCATCTTGAGTGTAGAAGATGATGGATCATGTGTTTATCGAAAGCCCGACTTTCCACAAGAAGCGTTGCAACCGTCAGGTCTCCGATGATTGATGTCTGGACCTCATTTCGTGCAGCCAACCCAAGCCGTATGATAGTTGCCTCGATGTTTGACGCGTGTTTCTTAAACAGCCGGTGTAAATTCCTGGAGGCACTCTGTCCAACCTCTCCAGGATGATGTTCAGAATCTAGGAGCTACCAAGGGAGATGAGATAGTACGGACAGAGTGATGAACGTGAGGACCGCCCTGCGCCGTCAAACGCGAAGCTCAAGGTCGAGGTTGAGGTCGTGGTGGTCGCGGTCGCGTTAAGTGTTGTGTGACTAATCACCGACGATCGGCCGCTGTTGCAAAACACCATCGAGACCCTTGTAATTGTCTCTTTCCCACCTCCCTCACCATCAACTTGTTACCCGCCACGAAGCACAGTCCTGCAGCCCTACGAGACACGGCTCAGCTTCCAGAATACCGCCAACAGCCGTGCCCAGTGCCTCCTAGCCCACCATGGCCGACCGCTACATCCCAGAACATCGCCGGACCACGTTCAAGGCCAAAAACACCTTCAAGCCAGATGAGCTCCGTCGCCGCCGTGAGGAGCAGCAAGTCGAGATCAGAAAGGCGAAGAGAGATGAGAACCTGGCAAAGCGCAGGGGCATCACCCGTGGAGATGGAGCTCCAGGTGCATCCTTAGGCGCTGCTCCAGACAGTGACGATGAGGGTGGAAATATTGAGAGCGAGGTATGTTTGTCTCTCCTGTGCCTTGCTTGCTTCGCCCGGCCTACTACAAGGTCTTGTCTGCTCAGCTAGCTGCTTGCAAAACACCTTTGTCAATGTATCCTACTGCTCCGGATGGAAGCCCTGATACCACTATCAACATATAATCCTTCCTCGTCAGCTATCTGGAATTGTCTTTGTAGCAAGATTACTTCACTAGCGTTTCGTGAACCATCAATTGCTGACGTAATGTGTGATTACAGCTCAACGAGAGACTCCCGGAGATGGTACGAGGGGTCTTCTCCGAGAAGATCGAAGACCAGATCTCGGCTACTACGCAATTCAGAAAGCTTCTATCGAAGGAGCGCAACCCACCTATTGACAGAGTAGTCCAGACTGGTGTCGTCGGCCGCTTCGTTGAATTTCTTCGCTCGCCTCACACTCTTGTCCAGTTCGAAGCCGCGTGGGCTCTTACGAACATCGCTTCGGGCTCCGCTCAGCAGACAAAGGTAGTCATCGAGGCGGGTGCAGTACCGATTTTTGTGGAGTTGCTCAGCAGTCATGAGCCGGACGTCAGAGAGCAAGCTGTATGGGCGCTGGGAAACATAGCAGGAGACAGCCCGAATTGCAGAGACTTCGTGTTGCAATCAGGCGCTCTCCGGCCTCTGCTCGCGCTTTTGGGTGACAGCCGCAAGTTGAGCATGCTCAGGAACGCGACTTGGACGCTCAGCAACTTCTGCCGTGGAAAGACACCGCAGCCTGATTGGCAGACGGTAAACTCGCTCCGTGTCACCCAATTGTGAAGCATAGCTGACAGCCACATAGATTGCGCCAGCTCTTCCAGTACTTGCCAAACTCGTGTACTCCCTCGATGACGAGGTCTTGATTGACGCCTGTTGGGCCATCTCGTACCTCTCCGACGGCGCCAATGACAAGATCCAGGCCGTCATTGAGGCTGGTATCCCGCGCCGGCTCGTAGAACTGTTGATGCACGCTTCAACATCAGTCCAGACTCCCGCCCTTCGTTCAGTCGGCAACATTGTTACTGGCGACGATATTCAGACACAGGTCATCATCAATTGCGGTGCACTACCGGCTCTTTTGTCACTGTTGAGCTCAACCAAAGACGGCATCCGCAAGGAAGCATGCTGGACGATCTCCAACATCACTGCTGGAAACTCTGTGCAGATTCAATGCGTCATTGACGCCAACATCATTCCTCCTCTCATCCAGCTCCTTTCCAACGGCGACTTCAAGACCCGAAAGGAGGCATGTTGGGCCATCTCGAACGCAACCTCCGGTGGGCTGCAAAAACCAGAACAAATCAGGTTCCTTGTTGCCAACGGTGCCATCAAGCCTCTATGTGACCTCCTAGCATGCCCAGATAACAAGATCATCCAAGTGGCACTTGACGGTCTGGAGAACATCCTCAAGATTGGTGAGCTCGACAAGGAAGCCGCAGAGAACACTGTCGAGCAAAGCATCAACCGTTATGCGCTGTTCATTGAAGAATGCGGTGGCATGGAGAAGATCCACGACTGCCAGAACAACGCCAACGAAGAGATTTACATGAAGGCCTACAACATCATCGAAAGGTACTTCTCAGACGATGAAGCTGAGGGTGGTGAGATCAACGACCTTGCGCCGCAGCAGGGGCAGGACGGTCACTTCGGATTCGGCGCTCAGCAACAACAGCAAAACTTCAATTTCGCCAACGGCAGCGACTCTATGGACATGTAGATGCAGTCAGCCCGGATGACTACACCTTCTTGACTGTATGACACCCCTCCAGTCGCCAGCAGATCTACTCCAAGGACCTTCGACGGCCTATCCACATCGCTCCACCCATTCCGCCTTTAGCTCAATCGCTCACCGCTCCCATGGAACCCCCTCCCCACCCAACAATCCCCTCGTCCTCACACTCACATCACCAACCCTCAACCGGCCCCCCCCCCCACCCATTGGACCCCCTTCGTCACCTTACGAACGAGCTTCAAACAACAGCGGACAGCGCAACCCCAATCCAGTATTCACCATCATGTATTCCCAGAGCTTGCATCATATCCCCGGCGTCAATACACAACAGTCTTGCTTTTCCCTTCGTGTTTGGAGCGGTGTGGGCTGAGCTTTTTCGGGCGAGGGAGGGGGACAGGCCGGGATGGAGCCGGGAGGGGAGAGGCGTGCTGGTAGATGAGATAGGGGAGCGGGAGAGTGGAGAGATATGGAATGAACCGAAACTGCCCCCCCCTTCTCCACGGTGCGAAGAATGTTGTGACCGGGGTGCTCCTGCTGCGAAGGTGTCAAATGGTCTACAGTACGGGAGTTCCTGTCGCCGGTGCGTAGCCGAAAACGTGAACAAGGAGTCCCCGCGAGGTGTCGCACTCCCCCGTCTGCCCGGCACAGCCTGAGGAACCCCTGCCTGCCTCCGACAAACGCTGGCGTGCACATCACGTCTCGCAGCTCCCTTGAGAGCCATGCCGAGCGTTGGGGGAGGAAGAGGAGGAGGAGGAGG
>AYQD01000219.1:0-13508 GCA_000504465.1 Cryomyces antarcticus CCFEE 534 | reverse complement strand
CCGTTCGTGACTTTGAAAAGGAAAGACGTGCAGGGAACAGATGCAGATCGTTTACGAAAGAAAAAGCTGGTCGGACTCAATCCGGTTCTGCGAATTCAGGCCCGCCCTGAGGGATCACTTCTATGAGTTAACAGCAGAAGACATCAGTTTGTCGCCACCTGGGTGCGACCATGTTGATGCAGCAAGTACCAAAAAGCGTAGAGTGTTCGCCTTCACATTCACGCGACGAGAATACAGACAGTGGGTATGGCACCGCTCGGCCATGCAGCGCCACAGCAGACGTTTGAATTGGGGGGATTACTTGTTGATCAACGAAGAAGATAGGCGACTGTTTGTCACTACGCTGCCGAGTTAGTGCTACATAGCAGGCAAGCACAATTTTCATCCGGTAGTGCCCAGTGTATCAAAGTTCAGATCGTTTCGACCCTAGTTAGGATCTGCGGCGAACAAGACAGGAAACGTGCTTATCGACCGTCGTATAGAAGTCTGAAGGTACAAGGAGCTGACGGCACGAGGATCGCTTCGTAGAGGAGGACGTTCGCCGAAGGTGGGATTGGTTCGATTCGATGATCCGGCGTTTGTCAGGTTCGGTCTGCTAACAAGATCAACAGATTTCATGGCAACCTGCCAAGTGTAGAACAACCCGCCAATGCCGAGAGGAATTGAAACAACGAGAAAGAAAGCAAATGGCCACAAGTGATACCCGTGGTACATCCAGTACTCTGTTGTCCTCAATGAGCTAATCAAGTCTTGGGTATGACAACGTGAACCAGGTATTGCGTCGTGGTCCACACAGGCTAGTAAGCCGATCTGTCTATTCAGCGGTGTCAAGCTCATCATGAGCAGGTGGTGGAGACTCGATGGGAACTACGAGACAGTCAACACCTGCTGGACCAAGAAGGAGCCTCAATCGTCATACCCTTCTTTTCGTCGCCGTTGGTACCGTTCTCGTGGTCGTGCTCCTCATCCGGGTCGCGTACGTCCTTCATGTCACGGTCATGATCGTCCGGACTACGGGTGCGATCACGTTCTCGCCTTTCGTAATCACGCTCGCGTCGATCGTCCTTACGAGGCGAATACTCGTCGCGTGAACGACGTGGTGGGGACTGACTGCGTCCACTCCTGCGAGGAGAGCGTTCGCGGCGTGAAGGACGACCACCGTCACGACTATCACGACCACCATCACGCCCGTCACGGCTAGCACCAGAATCGAAGCGCCAGGACGCGGACGGTGGGGTGCGAGCCCACTAATGTCAAGATCAACACAGTCCTCAAGTCTGCCATGGGCTGGTCCATACCTCGATCTTGATAAGATCATCGCGCCCAATGCGTCTGTTGTGCATGTCATGGTACGCATCATCAGCATCGCGACGGCTCTCGTACTCAACGAAGGCAAACCTGTTACACGTGAGCACTTCCCAGTCCGTCCCATTCAAGCTTTCTTCGCAAAGGTAGACTGACAAGCGGCTTGATGCTGTGCGAGGTGCTGGAATGTCGCAGCGGACAAGACGTCCAAACCTTCGGATAGATGTTAGAATCGATCGAGACTGTGGTGTGAGCAATCATCGTGCGCGAGGAGGTGTATGTAGATTCGAGAAAGGACGTATGCGCGCGGTCGCGGGTGGAGTAGATGAGAAGGAGCTCATGGAGCAATCGTTCGATCGGAACAGGGGAGAGTACGAAGGCAAGGAGATCATGAGGACGTTGAGCGGAAGCCAAAAGAGTTGGCTCGAAGGACGATGGACGACGGACGATGGATTGGACGGTGGGTGGTTCGTCTTGAGATGCCGTCGATGACATACCGTTCGAATTCGTGGGCGAGATCGCGCGCGCGTGTACCATGGCCGAAACCAGTCACATAGAGAGTGGTACCTCCACGGGAAGACATGATGCTGCAGAGATTATGTGGCGCGTTGTATATGTAGTAAGGAGTGAGAGAGATTAACAAGAATGGCAGCGGGTGGTTGACTGCATGCGATTGTCAGAACTGAAGGGATAATTAAAGTCGATGCGGCCGCAAAAAGATCATTCGCTTAATAAGCACAGCTCACGTGACTAAGTAGCGCCCAGCTTGAGCGACGACTGATGAAGACATTCCCGCTGAGGTATCAATCGCGTAGCATGTCTATGGAATTCCCTCGTTTCCCGCACACCTCTCCACGTTACTCAGTATCTCCTACATGCAGTCCCCTAAAGTATTTCTTTCAACATCTTGCGACCTGGAGCCACCCATGCTCCACCCCATCTCTGGCTGCGTCGGCCCACCTCAGCCATAGTTGAAAGGTTCCCTGCAAAGTGGGCACTTGCTAGCATTGCTAGTCTTGAACCATTTGAACAAGCATCCACTATGGAACAAGTTCTTGCACGTGCTGCAGCGCTTGCTGGGCAACTGCTTATCACTGCTGATGATAGAATAGCAAATCGCGCACTCGCTCTGCCCCTTCAGCGTTCCCAGAATGTTTCTCCGGATGGACGCGAGGCCCTCAGGAAGCGAGTTGTTGGAGAAGGCGATCACGCCTTGACAGTTGCGGAGCCAGCTCTGCCATTTCTGCTCGGAGATGGCGACGCGGTTGACGCCTTCGCAAGTGGCTTGCTTGAGGGGGAAAGCAGACGGGAGACGGATGAGAAATACTAAGTTTTGCTCGTCCAACACGTAGGAGCTGGTGACTTCTCTGACGCGGGGCGATACTTTGACGGTGAGTGCTTCGTCGGGGTTGTCTTGTGTGGCGGCCCACTCGCTGGCGCTGGTCAAGGCGTCTGCAACAATGGTTGGGGAGATGAATATCTCGGTCCATGATTCCACAGAGATGACCTTTTGTCGTGATCTGCAATCAATCCACCAGGTTTTCGCTAGATTGGAGGTATACTTGAGACTGAGATAGTAGAGATGGGTGAGAAGCCATTGTGTATCTTTCTCTGGCGAACTCTCTGTATCGGGTGTATAGGAAGTGAGGTCGAGCTTCGACGCATCGACTGGTCGTCCTCGGGCATGGCCAAGAAAGTCAAACGTAAAGTCCAAAAGTCCTGCGAGATAGCCACCGTCTTTGATATTTTCAATATAATCGGTCTTCACCTTATAGGAAGATCCGACGAAGTGATCGAATATCAGTATCCAGCTGAAAAGATAGCCTCGCAACTGCAGCGGCATTGAGCGTTCGAAGCTTGTATCTGCTATCGAGGCGATGGTTGGGGCTTCGATAACCAGAGACAGAAGCTCTTCCGGTAGATTGGCCACTTTCTTTTCTAAGGCGGCATCGAATGATATCTGTTCTTGAGCGGTGGGTATTTGCTTATGCAGGATCTCAAAAGCAGTTTGCTGAACTGGCCGTGACTCGACATAAAGTAGTGGATACAGCTACAGAACAATCATCCGTAAATATGTGCACATATATCCTCGATGCATCGGATTGCTCACCTCGTGAGGTTGTTCCAAATGAGTAGTGGACAGCTTTGAAATCTGCCGAGCTAGTAGTTCGTTGACCATCTGCAGCGGTTGGTGAAAGTCATCCGGAACATCTGGAACATGTGAGCACATTTTCGCTGAACAATTTGAAGCAACTCACTTTGGGACCGCTTCAACAAACCGATAAGGCCCTTAGCCGCGTCAGCTTGGCATTCCTTCCATGCGTCTACCAAGTCGTCGTTCGTCTCCTCGTCCGACTGGAGGGTTCTTAGCATAGCAAATAGCTTCAGCGATGCATGAATGAGTGGTGTCGTGCTGAGTGTTCATGTCAGCCATTTCCTACCCAAGTGTGATCGTCAATATTACCTTTCAGTCACTGTCAAATCGCTACCCGCCTTGTCAGGATTGAACCATAAACCCGTAAGATATCCCAGAACATCTGCCCACCATGAGCCGTACACATCCTTCACGAATGGTAAGAGTGCGAGAAGCACCCGACATGTCTCAGCTTTGACAGCGACGTGTACGGCCGAGTCTTGTAGCCAGGGAATAATGTGCTTGACGAGGAAAACTACTCGTTGCTTCGCTATGGATTCTGTAGCATCCTCTTGGTTGTGCATGATGCCGTTGAGTAGAACAAGTTGCTCCAGACCTGGAGAAACCGCGTCAGCAATAGCCCCCTCCAGACGAGATGGCCATTGGCGTTGCTGATTTGAAGGCAACGCCTGCCGAAGCAGATTAAGGCCTGACTTACATTCGTCCGGTTTGCCGTTGACATCAAGTCCAGTCAGGTCTGCCACGAGCTCATTGCAGGCTCTCGTGATGGTCTTCGTTCCAGCCAGCGGCTGCCTCAGCCCTGTCATGTAAGCAATAGTAGAAATAGTATCTGTAGTCCGTTAGTCTCGTTGACATCTTTACGCTGTGAGAACCAACCTCCGGTCCTCCGTAGATTCCTGAGCTGTTCTTCGAACCCCTGTACTCTACTCTGCGGCCAGCCATGCAATTCTACCAGCTCGGCCATGGCGACACTGAACGCCCGTGCGTGATAGTAAGCGGAAGATTGACTTCCCGCAGAGTTTTGGAGGAAAATCTCATTGACTGAGCTGACAAAGCTGTATTGAGAATCCCCTTTCGCTTCCCAAGGGTTGCACCCCCGAAGCCATGAACTGATCGTAGACTGCGCCTCAGATATTGAATCAAACACTTCATGTTCCACCTCTGTCGTGTACGTAGACCACAGATCGTTGGCGCCCGCTAGCCCTAGATTATCGTTGGCTAAGAGTACGAAGAGGGACATGTTGTAGTATATTTCCGCTTGTTCTCCATATTCCAACAGGTCGAATACATCAACGGATCGGACGAGTTTGATTACGTATGAAGTCATTCTTACGGCTGCTGAGTAGCCGTCCGGATCGTGCGGAACACCTGCAGCAGTTCCAGGTCCGGTAGGGGACGAGCTGGCTAAGTACACAGCTCCACCCAGCGGATCCGCGATGGCCAAGGCAGTACGCGGAGAGACATCAAGAAACGGCGTCAAAGCCGCTGTCCAGTCAGAGAGATTGGGCAAGACATTGCGCACAGTCTCAAGTGATGGCGGCTGCGCATCTCCTACGAGCTTGCGTGCTAACTCTACTAGAGTGTCCACCGAAACAGAGCTTGGAGAAGCTTCCTTAAGACCGTTTTGAAGTACCTCAAACATAGATTGCGTCGAAGCGGTGATATCGGCGTTCCGTGATATGATAGTACTCACCTCCGAAGCCTTATGTGCAATACGATCGTCTGCCGACTCGGATAAGAACAGCAAATTTGGCAGCAGCTTCTGTCCGTTGGGCGTCGGGATATAGTCCCGGATGATACGTCCGTTACATTTGAGCACTTGATCAAGTGCGTGAAGCGTGCCTGGAGCTTTGTCTGCCATAGACAATGAGTTGGTCATGTCTGTGAGGATCTTATCCACGGTCTCCGCAGACATAGCACTTGACGAATGTTTCAACGCATGGTTGAGGAGCGTCCAGTCAGAGGCTCCTCCCACGTTCAATCGGTATTGCTGCACAATGAGTTCCTGAAGCTCTGGGCTGCTCGCGGCTGGGTAACGGTCGCTAGGCATACCTTCGGAATACAACAACGCGCGGAGAGCTGCCAGCTTGACCGGAGAATCGGATGCACTTAGGACAGTGTCTACTACTGTTTTCCATGTCTCTGAAAAGCCTCCGTGCACTGCGAAGCTGTAGAGGATCGACATCAACCTTGTGCATGAAGGAGAGAGTATGAGACCCGGAAGATCATGCATTACGAACGATGAGACGAGGTGGTCCATTGCTGAATCTTCGAACAATGTGTGGCCACATAGGCGGATGACAGCGTCGACTACGCCAGCCGCGCCATATGGCTTGCCGTTCCTTGACTTGAGCACCCTGAAGGACTCTCGAAGAACGCGCTCTATAGATTGAGTCAGACCTGCGCGTTGAGATTCCGTAAGGTCGAGCTTCAAGATCTCAGCCTGGACGGTGGCCCAACGAGTCCCTTCAGTAGCAACTGCGGTCTGAGACTTGTCAAAATCTTTAGACTGCTCTGGTAGAGATATCTTAACGTCTTCTATCAGGGTGTCCGACATTTGAGACCAGTGTTCGTCTATGATAGCTTTCATGAGTCCTGTTTGCAGCGCTTCCCTGAGTACGGTCAGAGCTTGCGGACCCGGCAGAGTCCACTGTGTACCTTCAGAAGCAGGCTTGATGTATTGTACAATCAGGGGAAAGAGCATTTGAACGGCGACTCGGCGCTGGTCTTCCTCAGACAAACGCCTGCATACTGTTTCAGTGATCACAAAGTATGTTTTCCATGCGACCGAAGCGTTGGCACGTGGTTCATCTTTATTAGTGACCCCACTGTGTGCTTCGCTCAAGAGGTGGATCGCATCCGCCAAATCGTGCGGCAGGACTGCTTCTGGTATACTGCTGAATAAATTCGAAATGGCTGGCCACACCTCCGGAGGACCGCCAGAGGAACCGCGTTTCAGAAATTGCCGCAACCGAGACGTTACCGGCTTTTTGCCCGTGTAGTGTTCCGTCCATACAGTAGGATACCCATTCGTTAGAGCCACTAGGGTTTCGACATAGTCGTAGGAAGAGCCCGATTGCTCCGAGACAAGTGCCTTGCTCAAGAAAGCGGAGCTAATTGTAGTCAGGTTCACCGTTATAGTATCTAACAGGCGTCAGCGTCCGTTTCTAAGCCACTCTCTAGACCAAGTCGAAGTATTTCCTACCGTGTTGTTTCGAAAGACATGTTCTCAGAAGTCTGTATACCGACCGTCTGACGGGCACGTCTTTCGAAGTTGCAAACTCCCAGACGCTGCTCTGCCCCAAGATCTCGTCGTACACTGCTTGTTGTTTGGTGACATCTTCCGGTTGCAGCTCCGAGAGTAGACTAACAATTACTGATAGGCATGTAGCTATGACACGGGCATACTTGGCTTCAGCTTCATCAGGGCTGACGACACGCTCGTCGCTGAGAGTATGAGCTGTCTCTTTGGTGATAGCATCACGACAATACTCCAGGATGGGCTGCTGATAAGCCTTCTTAACATTGTTCAACTTATCTTGGGTCGGGAAGACTTGCTTCAACGATTCTTGCACAGCTCTTGTGACGGATTTGTCAGAGTCGTACAACCCACACAACCACGCTCCAACACTTCTGGGCATATACTTTGCAATCCGCTTGCCACAGCAGGCTGAAATCTGGCCGTGGAGAGTATGGGCCAATTGACGAACTCGACGAGAGTTGTCTATGGAAGTACGAGGATACAATTTGATCTGAATTTCTTGCATTACTACGGGATGTTATATACCCAAGGATGTAGAAACCCACCCATGCTTCCAATACTGGCTCCTCGATCTCGGATCCATTCTCAGTGTGAGCAGACACGATGGACTGCAGTTCCTCCAGAGCCTTTGCCTTTGTCGTGCTATCTTTCTTTGACAGGTTTTTGAAGGAAACAACGGTGTTCGGGTCGGAAATAGCGGAGAAGTCTGGCGGTTCGGTCACATAGCCCAGCGGTGATAAGGTCGCACCAAACGTAGAGCCAGTAGAAGCTCCAAACCCTCCGCCGAAGCCAGTGACAGCGCGACCACTGCTGGCCTGTGATGTGAACTGCTTTCTGGGCATTTCAAGCAGATCGATGCGGTGGAGTTAGGGTCAGGAGTTCGCGCTGTTGAATGGATGGTGGGAATGTACAGTGCTTAGGTCATCATAGTAGCAAACCAGCTATATGTTGCTTTTGTCGGAGGTGCTCTTGCGGGAAAGGAACAGCTTGGATGGGGAAGTGAGCGTTGATGGATGTGAATGCAAGTCAAAGAATCTCAAAATCGGACTTGAAACTCACGATCCATGACGCACGAGCTATATATTGTACCGAACGGGCACATCCGTCGCCATACCACTTGCGAGCTAGGACGACTGTTCGGCCTGGAAATTTATTCTGCATCATCAGCGTCCTGGCGCCTGTTGTTCGACGCGGCGCCCTCGAAGCGCTGTCTTCTCTGCAAGCTGTGAACCGCTGCTTGAAGTCCGCCAGCCGTCATGAATGTCTCCCAGCCAGTATACTCCACCATCGGGGGTGTCGAGTTCGGCTTCCTGTCCGCAGAAGAGATCAAAGCTCTGTCCGTGAAGAGGATCACCAATCCGACGACTTTCGATAGTCTGTTGCATCCAACGCCGGGCGGTCTCTACGATGCTGCTCTAGGGACTTTTGCGGACAATGCGTGCGTCTCAAACCTTAGCTTCTCTCCATAGTCGCACACTGACTTGACATCTGTAGATGTTCAACATGCAATCTCAAGATGGGCTGCCCTGGCTACTGTGGTCATGTGGATCTACCTGTGCCCGTCTACCATCCTACTTTCATGGATCAATGCCTCCGTCTTCTACGGGGGAAGTGCGTCTACTGTCACAAATTCAAGATGTCTCGAGTGGAGGTCAGCCGCTTCAGTTGCAAGCTTCGTCTGGTACGATGCGGTCTTCTGAAAGAGTGTCACGACCTCGAAGAACTACATATACGATTGAAGCCTCTGGCGGCCGACGCGGTGGGAGTGGACGAGGAGCTTGCGACGGCCTCCGATCTGTCAGAAGGTGGAGATGGAACCGGGCTCATAGAGATGCGCAACGCGTTCGTCAAGGAGGCGATCAAAGCAGCTGGTGGAAGCCGGCGAAGGTCAGACTGGTCCACGGACAAAAACGAATCTGTGACAGCGGAGCGAAGAGCCATTGTCAAGGAATTTCTCAATTCCATCACAAAGGGCAAGAAGTGCAGCAATTGCATGGGTATATCTCCGAGCTGGCGGAAAGATCGGTTTGTGAAGATCTTTGAGAAGCCCTTAACAGAAAGAGATAAGGCAGCTATGGTCCAGGCAGGCTTCAGAGCGGAAGACCCTCTAGTGTTGTTACAAAAGCAGCAAAGGGCAGCGGCCAGAGCACAGAAGAAAGAAGGACTGAAGCTCGACGAAGCTGTGGCGGACCTAGAGAATTCGTCCCCCGACGAGGAGGATGACGATATTGAGATGTTGGACATAGAGCAACAAGTTGCAGGTGGGAGCGTGCTAGACATGGAAACGGGCACAAAAAAGGCTTCCAAGGTCAAGAGAGAAAACGAGAAAGACAAGGGGTACAAGAATGCCGCTCTGGTCCGCGCAGCTCTGATACAGCTGTTCCAAAGGGAAGAGGAGATCCTTGGTCTAGTATACGGTCCGAGGTCTCGCCTCGCTGGTCGTGCACCACCCAGTGCGGACATGTTCTTCATCCATACTTTACTCGTTCCACCAAATCGTTTTAGGCCTGAAGCGAGGACCGGAAACGACGAGATAGCAGAGGCACAACAGAACGCCTTGTACAAGAACATAATCACTGCGTCACAGACTATGAACCAGATTCGCCAGGAGATCAAAGGTGTGGCACCTGTTGATGTTACTCGACGGGCGCGGAGTATGGATGATCTTGAGAACGTCTGGGTACAGTTACAGGATGCTGTCAATTCCCTTATCGATCGCGACAGGAACCCAATCCAAGGAGCTGCAGGAGCGAAGAACGAAGACGGTATAAAGCAGAAGCTTGAAAAGAAGGAGGGTCTCTTCCGGAAGAACATGATGGGAAAGCGCGTCAATTTTGCAGCTCGCTCAGTCATCTCACCGGACCCTAACATCGAAACAAATGAAATCGGTGTTCCTCCAGTGTTTGCGAGAAAACTTACTTACCCGGAGCCCGTCACTGATCACAACTTTCTAGAGCTGAAACAGGCGGTCATGAACGGGCCTGATTTGTGGCCTGGAGCGGCAGCAATCGAGAACGAGAACGGGCAAGTCATTAACCTCAAGACGAAGAATGAAGAGGAGCGTATGGCTCTCGCGAACCAGCTCCTGGCACCCTCGAGTACGAACGTGACCGGCGCGCGGAACAAGAAAGTACATCGACACCTGAATAACGGAGACATAGTCATTATGAATCGCCAACCTACACTTCACAAGCCTTCAATGATGGCGCATCGCGCAAGAGTTCTGCCCGGAGAAAAGACGATTCGCATGCACTACGCAAACTGCAACACCTACAATGCTGATTTTGATGGAGACGAGATGAATATGCATTTCCCTCAGAATGAGATTGCTAGAGCTGAAGCCGTTGGAATCGCTGACACTGATCATCAATACCTTTCAGCTACAGCCGGGAACCCCCTGAGAGGCCTAATCCAAGATCACATATCTATGGGTGTCTGGCTTACCAACAAAGACACATTTTTTGAGAAAGAGGACTACTATCAACTTGTTTACGCCTGCCTCAGGCCAGAGCAAAACCACACTACCTCCGGAAAAATTGAGATCCTGACGCCGGCGTTCATCAAACCCAAGCCTCTTTGGACAGGAAAGCAGGTGATCACTACGGTATTGCAGAATATTACACCTGAGGGCCTTCCAGGTCTGACGCTTGAGTCGAAGTCGTCCACCGGTGCAGATCAATGGGGTACCAAGTCCGAAGAGCAGAACGTCTTCTTCAAGAAGGGATACTTATCTACAGGTATTATTGACAAGAAGCAGATCGGTCCCAGCAGTGGCGGCTTCGTCAACGCAGTGTACGAAGCGTACGGCCATACGATCGCAGGCAAACTGCTGAGTGTACTCGGTCGACTATTGACGAAGCTGCTGCACATGCGTGCGTTTTCGTGTGGTGTTGAGGACCTTGTGTTCACACGCGCTGGGGAGAAGACACGAAAAGAGAAACTGAAAGAAGCAGATGAAATTGGGTTGAGGGTCGCGGCCAAATACGTCAGCCTCGAAAGCAGTAGCCTGAACGCCGACGATCCTGAACTGAAGAAGAGACTGGAAGAAGTGATGAGAGATGACTCCAAGCAGCAAGGTCTGGACAGTGTGACAAACGGCCAGACAAGCAACTTGTCATCCGCCATTACGAAGGAGTGTCTGCCCGCTGGGCTCGTCAAGCCCTTTCCCAACAATCAAATGCAGCTTATGACAGGATCCGGAGCGAAGGGTAGCGGAGTCAACGCCAACCTCATCTCCTGCAACCTGGGCCAGCAAGTCCTCGAAGGTCGACGAGTACCTACTATGGTCAGCGGAAAGACACTGCCATGTTTCAAGCCTTTCGAGCCGAGTGTGAGGCTGGTGGATACATCGTAGATCGCTTTTTGACGGGCATCAGACCTCAGGAGTATTACTTCCATGCCATGGCTGGAAGAGAAGGGTTGATTGATACTGCTGTGAAGACTTCGCGTTCCGGATATTTGCAACGCTGCCTAATCAAAGGCATGGAAGGTCTCAAGGTGGAATACGACACTTCCGTGCGCGACTCCGATGGTTCCATTGTACAGTTCCTCTACGGAGAAGACGGTCTAGATGTCACAAAAGTGAAGTACCTCAACGACTTCAAATTCTTGGGACAGAATCACTTAGCTCTGGTAAACTCGCTTGGCATAAACCAGGAGTTTAATCAGATCTTCAGCAACGAAGCAGCTGATTACCACAAAGCTGCAGCTAAGAGATATAGGAAAACTGGAGACCTTGGTGCTTCTGACCCGGCTCTGGCCCTCTACAACCCTGCAAGGCATGCTGGTGCGACATCCGAGAGTTTTCTCGACGCCACGAAGAAGGTGAGTTGTGTATTCATGCCTTCTAGTCCGTAGCATATGATGACTGACGACGATTTGTGTACGTCAGTACATCGATGAGAACCCAGACAAGGTAATCAAGAACGCGAAGAAGAATATCCCAGGCGACGTGAAGAAAGTGCCCTTTCAAGCCATCCTGGATGTGAAGTACTTGAGGTCTGTGATAGAAGCCGGAGAAGCTGTGGGTGTTGTAGCCGGACAGTCTATAGGGGAGCCTTCCACACAGATGACTTTGAACACCTTCCATTTGGCCGGCCACTCGGCGAAGAACGTCACGCTGGGTATTCCACGTCTCCGTGAAATCGTCATGACGGCCAGCGCTAGTATTGCAACTCCAACAATGACCCTTCATCTGAACAAAGAGATCTCGGAAGAGGATGGAGAGAGGTTCGCGAAGGCTATCAGCAGGCTTTCGTTGGCAGAAGTGATGGACAAGGTCACAGTGAACGAAACACTTGGCAAGGGCGTCGCATATCCGCAGGCCAAGATCTACAAGATCCGTCTTGACCTCTTCCCATCAGACGAGTACTGCAGGGAGTACGCTATCAAAATTGCCGATGTCGTGAAAGCTTTGGAAATGAAGTTCCTTCCGCGCCTTGCGAAGGTGATCAGGGCAGAGATGAAGAAGAAGGGCGACGAGAAGACCCTCAAATCAGCAGCCAAGTCTGACGCCATCCCTACTATCGGTGAGTCGGCTGGCACGATCGAGGAGGCTCCGTCGAGACCAGAAGGCGAGTATGAGGGCGGTGACGACGATGCATCTGACGATGGAGATGACGACGCCACGAACAACAAGTCGAGGACAAACCAGGAACAGAGTGGTTATGAGGCTCCTGACGACGAAGAGGAAGTGATCGCAGCGCAGGGCCGTCGTGATGCCACTCCAGATGTCGACGATATGGTAGAGGACGAAACGTACGGTGGCAGTGTGCACGCTTCCAACGAGTCTGACTCCGAGGATGAAGAGAAGACGATGAGGGAGAACGCCAGAGACCGGGAGAGCCGCATCAAAGACAAAGTCCACGACGTCACCGCCTTCAATTTCGACGACAAGACCGGCAAACACTGCGAGTTCACGCTCGAGTACGCCGCCTCGACCTCCAAGCTCCTCATGCTCAACCTGGTCGAATCGGCCTGCCGCGACGCCGTGATCCAGAACATCCCCGGCCTATCGGCCTGTCTCGCATCGGCCGAAAAGCAGCCCAACCCCGCCACCGGCAAGGACGAAGACGTGGCCGTCGTGCTGACCGAAGGCGTCAACCTGCTCGCGATGCGCGACTTCCAGGACATCATCAACCCGCACAAACTGTACACGAACGACATCGCGGCGCTGCTGCGCCTCTACGGCATCGAGGCGTGCCGCGCGGCCATCGTGCGCGAGCTCGCCTCCGTCTTTCAGGGCCACGGCATCGCCGTCGACAACCGCCACCTCAACCTCATCGCCGACATGATGGCCCGCAGCGGCGCGTACGTGCCGTTCAACCGCCTCGGCATGAAGAGCAGCACGTCGCCGTTCATGAAGATGAGCTTCGAGACTACGGTTGGCTTCTTGAGAGACGCGGTCCTTGAGGAGGACTGGGACGATCTGCAGGGCCCGAGCAGTAGGATCGTGGTCGGACGGGTGGGCAGAGTTGGGACGGGCGGGTGCGACGTGCTCATGCCGCTCTTGTAGGCGCGGGCGATGTACAACTTGAGGAACACAAGAACGAGCGGCGTCCTTTTGCCATCCGGAGTTGATGACGACTTGGAGAGTCTTCTAGCTATCAACGGGGAGTCTCAAATGCCAGTTCCGGCGTTCCGCATCTGCATACGCGAAGTATGTAGGAGCTCGGCGCACAAAACATGTATCCACCTATCACGATCACACTCATGCGGCACAAACTACCATTGCTCGTGAATGTGAGCCGTCCTTGTCCTCGTCAGCCTAGGTCTGATCCCGAGAAC
>AYQD01000218.1:0-13519 GCA_000504465.1 Cryomyces antarcticus CCFEE 534 | reverse complement strand
GGTATATTTGTTCAAGGAGGGCTGTACAGTCGTTGGACCCTTGGGAGCTTGACGCGTGAGAGAAGTCGTCGGCGGGATTTGGAGCGAGGCTCCGATGTTGGTAGATAGCTGTCTCCTCTTTCGTTTTATTCCCGAGGCGCTGAACGCTTTCAATCGCGGTATGGAGTCTTGATCTTCGCCTTGAAAGCTCCGGAAAGCTCAACTTCGTGTCTTCCAACTATCTGTCTAAATACATCTGCATCATGGCGACCTCCTCCATCATTCGCAGAGCACTACTCTATGGTGAGCTCCGGTCGCCTCAAAGACACCTGTGTAAAGGCAGCAAGAGATCTGACAAGTCTGTTAGTTCCCGGTTCATCCCAAAAGATGCTCGAGAAGTCTCGGGGCTTGAGTGCGGATTGTGTCGCCTATGACCTCGAAGACTCGGTCACCCCGGGTAAGAAAGCAGAGGCGCGCTCGAACCTCGTATCTCTTCTCTCGAAGCCTCGCGCTTCAGGCATAAGGGAGCAGGCAGTGAGGATCAACAGCGTTGACAGTGGTTTCGCGCTGGATGATCTTACCGAAGTGGTACATCAAACTGCTTCGACTACCTTCAAACGGCACTGAACCAGCAGGTCATCTAGCTCAAAGCTCAACACCTTGATGCCCTCGTCATCCCCAAAGTCAACTCGGCATCGGACTTGCACTTTGTGACGGACGTTGTGCGGCACACGCTGCCAGACAGACACACCTCCAATGAAGCGTCCCAAAAGCAACCGCCCGTTCGGCTGATAGCACTCATCGAGTCCGCCCGCGCCATCACAGAGCTCACATCCATATGCCGCGCCTCTCCCTTCCTCTCTGGTCTCATCTTCGCAGCCGAAGACTTTGCCTTGGACCTCTCTATAACGCGAACGCCGTCTCTCTCCGAATTCCTGTACGCGCGCTCCGCCATCACAATGGCGCGCGGGCCCACAACCTCCCCTCTACCATCGATCTTGTGTGTACGAATTTCCGCGGAGAGCAAGGCATGAAGGCATTGGAGGACGAGTGCATCAATGGCCGGAACTTGGGGTTCAATGGGAAACAGTGCATTCATCCTACCCAGGTGGAAACCGTCCAGAAGCTCTACTCTCCCCCGGAAAAGGAGGTGGAGTGGGCAGTACGGGTGGTGATTGCTGATGAGAAAGCGGATCGGGCTGGTAGAGGAGCATGGACCTTGGATGGAAAGATGATCGACGTGCCGGTCGTTGGGAAGGCCAAGGCTATTGTTGAGAAAGCGAAAGTTTGCGGGTTCAACGTGGACGAGATAAGGGCCAAGTGGAAGGACCAAGAACCGGAATGAGTGTTACGATCGTGGTAGTCAACACTCAGAAGAGTCGCGGTAGCCTATACAGGCTGCGGGTTTTGGAACGACTGTACTGTACGAGGTCTGGAAGATGTATGGAGCATTTGGTTCGCGAGGTGATGCTCCAAAGGTAACTGCAGAACAATCATGTGCTTCCAGTCAGGGTTCGATACGTCTGATGCCAATGGCACTTTCTAGCATAGGGCTGAGCACGCCGCAAGCTCCACAGCGTAAAAACATAGCGTCCGTTCTCGCTTCGATTTCCCTCCAGTTTCTTATTGTCAAGTCATCGTCGTGTCTTGTTGAGGAGAAGCTGCGCAAAGAAGACGTTCCAAGTTGAACTGCGACTCCAGCAGCATTGCGAAGGAGGAGTACGCACTATGGAAGTCAGACTAGTACGAGAGGGTGTCAGTAGCACAAGGCTACATTTGTACCTCTACTAAGGACCGATTCAAACTCGGGAAAGAGTAAGTGCGGTTATTCTTACTTCAAAGATGTGGAATGCTTCTTCGCTCGTCTCCCGTCAGCAACGCGCGATGGCAATCTTCACGGACAATTCTGCAACCGCTCGTCTGGACGCATCTCCCCCACGCAGATCCGCCTCCACATGCACCTTCCAGGCCCTACTCCCAGGAAGTCGGCATGTCAGGAGATATGGGGAACCGCCAATCCAGACCACCGGAATCGAGTGCCGAAGCTGGGAACTTCCCATCGCCCACCCATGTCCGCGCTCTCAGCAACAGCCGCTGAAACCCTGCCATCTCGCCACCGTCGTCGAAGTCAGCGAAGCCTAGTATACCCGTTTCCGCGGCAAAGGCCTCGGCGATGGCATACATGCCGCATGCCGCACCGCACGAATTGGGACGAGGTTGCATCAACGACGTAAGACGTCTTTTTGCGCGGCTCGCGTTAGCGCCAGGTCTGCTACGGCTTTACCCCAGCTTCACCCACTCGGCTCTTCTCGGAGGCCGCCCTGTGTCTGTGCCTGTTCTGCCACGTCCGCACCATTACACGAGAGCCGCTTTGCTTTTACCCTGCTCTGCAGGCGAGCATTGTCTTCGGCCATGGCAGTGCGGAGTGGGGTGGGGCGGGGCGGGGCGGTGCTTTCGCGGTCTGCTTGGTGGCGTGTGTATGTGCATGTGTATGTGTATGTGTATGTGCATATACGTGTCGTGCTTCCCTCTGTCTTCCATCCCATCCAAACGTCTGGAAGGCAGAAGACGACGGGGAGAAGACGGGAGACGCATCTCCTCCACGTCCTCGCGGCGGCCCTGCCGTTGTGCACTCGGGTCTCTGCCCTGCCCAGCTCCGACCACCAACACCGAGACGGCAAGGACGCGACCTTCTACAAGGGCCTCGACCTCTCGTCCGTCGCGACGCTCGAGGAGCGCGGCGTCGTCTACAAGGACACGCAGCGCAATAACAGGACCAGGCCAGTGGAGGACATCCTCGGCGATGGCGGCATGGACACCGTGCGGCTACGGTGCGATCATGCCATTGTCGCAACACCGAACTCGAGACCTCAAGTACGGTAACCGACATGCTGCCTCCCCCGCAGACTGTGGGTCAACCCGACGCCCGACCTCTACACCGTGCCGGGCAGCTACGACCTCACCTACACCCTGACCCTCGCCCAGCGCTTCTCCAAGAAGGGCTGCAAGACCTACCTCGACCACCACTTCTCCGACTACTGGGCCGACGCCGGGCCACAACGACGCGCCGCTCGCCTGGCCCACCGACCTCGCCGGCCTCTCCTCGACGCTGCGCGCCTGCGTCAAGGACACGCTCGTCGCCTTCGCCAAGGGCGGCGTCGACCTCAGCCTCGTCAGCCTGGGCGACGAGATGCGCAACGGCATGCTGTGGCCGCTGGGCCGCGTCGACGTCGACCTGGCGCCCGCCGCGCGCGTCGCAAACCTCTCCAACCTCGCCACGCTCTACGCGTCCGCGCGCGGCGGCGTCGACGACGCCTCCAGGCCGGTTTCAGGCGACCACAGGCCACGATCCACATCGACAACGGCTGGGACGAGACGCTGCAGGAGGCGTGGTTCGGCGCGCTGACGGCCACGGGCAGGGCGTCGCGCCGCGACTGGGACGTCTTGGCTTCTCCTCCTACCCCTTCTACGGCACCAGCGCGACGCTGCAGAAGCTGCAGACGTCGCTGAACGCCATCGGTGCCATATACGGCAAGCCGGTGCACGTCGTCGAGACGGACTGGCCCGCCATCTGCGATGGCCGTACGTGCCTGTGCTCAGCGACACGAGTGTGCCGATCTCACCGGCGGTCCAGATCAAGCGGGTGCACGATGTTGTGAGGATTGTCAAGGCGGTGCCGAACGGACTGGGTCAGGGTGTCAACTACTGGAAGCCGGCGTGGTCGAACAACACGGGGCTGGGCAGCTCGTGCCAGGACGCGATCCTCTTCGATGCCGACTGGAGCAGGTACCCAGCCGAGGTTGTGGGCTGCTCGAGACCGTCCATCAAGATGTTCAAGGACGTGTAAGGGGGGAGACGTTGTGGCCATGGTGGTGGTTCCTTCTGCTCTCCAGCTCGATCCCGAGTTTCTTGGCGACGTTGGAAGAAACCGGATCCGTGCCTGCGTGTTCCTGAGATTTGCTCTTACGCATTGGCTCTCTGGGAGGCGAATGCTTTAGATAAGGGTCCCGACATAGAATCGATCGCGTCCGATAGAAGGCTCTAGCAGTCTGCGAACAAAGACCTTTTCAACAGCTGACATGCTGGTAAACCAAGTGTCTTCGTGTATCTTTGTGACTTCTTCCCCCTCTCGATAAGGTCTTTGGAACCGGAGTGCTGGCCGCGCGGAACCCTCTTCAAAGTCGAGGTCCGAAGTCTCTCGAGATTCGTAGTGAACTCGATGGAGGTCGTGCGGTGCATAGCATTGTTAGCTGCACCGCCACCCATCCCTGTGGCAACAGCGTTGTTCGAGATCTTTCAAGCCATGTTTCGACGAGCATGAATCACTCAACTCTTCGCCTTGTAAGCCGTCCACCTATGTCCCCTCTCCTCCAACCCAACCTCCCTCCCAACATGCCCCTCCCGCCAACACTCCGCACAGTACAGATCCCCCTCACAGCCCAGACACCTGACCGTGGCGTCGTTGCAGCAGATGATGCACCAGGTGTCGATCTCGTCGTCCGCGTGGCCCGGCTTCTTCTCCGTCGCGATGACTTTGGTGGGTTTCTTGGACGGCGAGAAAGACGGTGCGGAGGGGAGATTGAGCGCGGAGAGGCGCGCTGTCAAGGCGTCGTCGAAGGCCGTAGAGCGGGTCAGATCGTCGGCGGTCGGCTTGGGGAGCGATGTGGGTGCGGAGGGAAGGCCGAGCGGAGCGTTATCGCCCGCTTTGGTGTCCTTCTTCTGCGAGCGTGCTGGAGGGCTGCGTGCCTCCCATGCTGTTCGTTTTCAGCCCCGTCGTCCGAACCAGTGTCTGATCCCGGCCCTGGCTCAGTGATGCCGTGCTTTTTCTCGAAGTCCAGCTCCGCCAATACCTTGGCGACATAGTCGTCGGCTTCCTCTTCGATCTCGTCTTCCTCCCTGCCAATCGCCTCCTCATGCCCGTCTGCCTTGTGCACCTCGTTATGCCTTACTATCACATAGCCTCCGCCAACCTCCCCACCGTCCCCTTCTGCCAGGCCCTGCTGACTCTTCTCGTTGTCCTCCTGTTGCCCTCGGACTTCTTGCTGAGTGCTCTCGGCAGATAAGGCTTGACGCGCCTCGTCCAGCAGCCGATGAACGTCCTTAGGATCGTCCGCATTGAGCGTCCATTGCTCTTCTGGTCCTAGCTCTTCCAAAAGCTCTTCGAGTGTCTGATCATTCTCTGCATTTGCTTGTTGCCCTTCGTTCTCGACGTGGGATGTCTGCGCCGCTACCTCTTTGTCACGGTCGTGTAGATACGCAGCGTTCTGCTTCGAAGCCGCTGCAATCGCTGGTAAACTGCTGCGCCGTTTAGGGCCCTGAATCTTGCGGCGAGATCCGTATCCACATTGTGCGGTACTCGGAACGCGGGCCGTGGTGATATGGCGATAGCTGGGAGGGCGTCGAGAGAGATGTGTGACCTCTGAAGGCGGTTGAGACGGGCCAGAAGATCATTGTCATTGTCTCTGGGGGTTGACATAGCGACGGCGATTCAAAGCCGATAGATTGGATTAGAAGGTGATCGTCGGGTCACGCCTCAAGAGGTGAGGAATATGTCGTTTGCTCTACATACCGGAGTGTTGTTCGTCAGAGAGTCGATGAAACATGGGATTCACAGTGGTGTTTGAGGTCACGAGATCAGGGGTGAAATGCAAGAGTCGCCACAGGTGTGACTGGAAGTCAGGTTTGGGCATTTTCCAACTCTACATGCATTTTCCATGACTTGCTACCACCTCCGAAGCAACCAAGCATACCAGAGCAGCACAAAGGCTGCAACACGGGCCGTACTCGCCCAGAACTCTCTCAAGCACACCTCAACTTTCCCTTTCCGTCTCTTCGGCTTCCTGTCACTGACATCGATCGCACCCAAGTAGTCCTCCTCGTCCCACTGTTCTTTCACAGGAGGAGGGTAGTAGCCCGCTTTCTCAATCAGCGGCGCCGGTCTTTGGGGCGGTAAGCCATAACCACCAGGACTCACGCTCCTCGTTCTTGCGTTGGAAGAGCGGACGAAGAGATGGCCATTGCCGGTCGAGCTTGTTGAAGACATCGAGGATGCTTCGTCAGTGCCTGTTGACTGTGACTGTGCACGTCTGCGGGGCGGGGGATATCCATATCCGTTGCTGGTTGGCTTCTCCCTCTCCATAACCGGCAAGACTGGACTCTCAGTCCCCACACTGTGGTTCTCTAGCCCGATAGCCACAACGATGGCGCGGCCAAAGAGACACAGCAGGGTAATCCCGAGAAGCGAGGCATAGCGTATGAAGATCGCCAGTTGATCCGGCAATAGACAGAGATGTGTTTGCACTGTGGCCCCGCTACCAGCGCTCTTTGTCTCCCCGCCAGTAAGCCCTTCGACGACAGAGCTCTCCGCTTGTTTCTTCCCTCCAGACCCTAGAGCAAAGCCGTTCTCGTCGACAGGATTCCACAGACTCACGAGTAGAAAGCCAGGTTTTCGGACACCCATGGCCCAGGACATTGACTTCACAGTGATTTCCCGTATGCCCTTGGCCGCGCCTGGTGTTTGCTGATCATTACCAACAGCGGGTTGATACTGCAAGTGTACAAGTTCACAATAGTCGTGGTCGTCGCCAGAAAAGACGTGTCCCACGCTGCCGATCTTGTCAACGAGATCTTGTGATATCTGCGGAGTGAGCACGTTCTGATACTGATATCCCGCAGCGACTGCGATAGCGTTCGGTTCATCGTTCTCCAATCCCGGCGCAGAAGGCGGAGAGCGCTCCCTCAGAGGACCACAAGGTGTGCCCGGCGCTCGATATAGTGGAACATGGGTGAGTAGGATCGTGGGGAAGCCTGATCCTGCAGCAGCCTCTTCCTCAACCTCAGCTTCAGTCTGTTGCCTGCCAAGGTCGTGCGGGTGTGTGACTTCATGCTTGAACAGTCTGTTCCTTGGTAATCCCTTCATCTCTTTCAGTCTTCTGCTCACAGCCTTCTGTTTCGCCGCTTGTGCGCCTTCCAAGAAGTCGACAGTAGGTTTCCAGATCTCGGCATCACCTCCGGGCTGGTCCTGCGCACTCAGACTGACGGAGTCCACGGAGACAAAGGTGTGGTTTCCAATCACATCAACCCTGTTCCCGTCTCCGAAGTAAGTGTTGAATCTGTCTCGGACGGATTTCTGGATACCGTTCCCAAACCCGAGATCGTGGTTGCCTGGCAAGCTGGCAATGACTTTTCTCCCCTCCTGACGGGTCCTTCTGCTTCCAGTGTCCAGCTGTTGATGGTCAAAGAAGACCCTCCCGAATCTCTCGTACTCGTGTAGCCAAAAGCGATCGCCATATCGCTTCCACCCCATGCGACCTCCCTCGTCCGATTTTTTGAATTCCTTGCCGTACGTGCTCCACTCTCGGCCGCCGTCAAAAAGGTCCCCCAAAAAGAATATGGTATCGGGTTCGAGCTTCTGATTCATCAACGAGTAGGATCGCCGTAGGTATTGGTCGGTGTAGGCAACAGTGAGAGTGGATAGAGCCATGGCCGTCCCGGATAGGTATGTGGATCGACCAGCTGCGGATCAGCTATCAGAGTGAGGTGATGCGGTGAAGCCTGTGAGGGCTGTTTGAGGCGTTAGTTGAGCGCTCAGAACGACAGCAAACCCAACAGAGGTCACGGAGAATGTGACTGTGTGGATGGTGCTGAGCTGTCTGTTGGACGTACCCATCGCTCCCAGTACTCCCACGCGCAACCCTCAACGCTGCTCTTGAAAACCAGTCTCTCACCCCAATATAGCACAGTGATCCAAGCCAGCACCAGTAGATTCGGAAGTGTCAGTCTTCGGTGGGGGCTCCACCATCTTCCTCGCGAATTCGGTCTACCCTTGCCGTTGTGTGACAGCGCGGTTCGGTGGACGAGGTGGGAGACAGGCGCTGGGACAAGGGTGGCGATCGCAGCCACGGCACGCTGAGTGAGGCCTGGAGGATCCTCGTAATAGTCCCGCGAGGACGGGGGAAGGGAGGAGGTCATCGTGGAGCTACGAGGGTGTCGAGTGTGCGGAACATGATCGAAGGTGCCTCAGGCGGCGGGCGATACAATCGTTACTTTTGTGTCTGGCATCAGCAAGCGACAAGCATCGGCGAGATTGTATATTGTGCAGCGGGAGTGCAATTACGGTTGGTAGTGAGACAACAGTAATATATCATCGGAGGTACGGGAGGAGTTCCTGCGCCTTGTCGAACCCCTGCAGCCAACCGAACATGTCTCAGGGACGGCCGTGGAAGGCGCCCTCCGCGGTCTCGGAAAATCAATCGACCGTCGCAGTGTCACTGGGGAGAATTCGACATTGGTAGCAGACATTTACTGAGGACTAAGCTGTTCAGGCTAATAGCAAACAGTCTCAGGGGCTCTCTCGTGCGATAGATGTACCTTCAGCAGCCGGTTCTATGCCCCTGTCTGACCTGCCAACGCCTGATCGCTATGCAAGAGCACACCCCTATCGCCGCTGGCAGGAAAAGCCAAGAATCACACCCCGTCTGCCGCTACTTCTTGAACACCAACTTGAATTTGAAGTCGATCTGAAACGCCGGATCGCTGACCGCGATCTCCTCGCCATCTGAGACCAGCTCGTTCAGCTTCTTCTTGAGATTTGGTCTTGTCTGCTTTTCCAGACTGGGGGGCGACTGGTAGTACAGTGACTTTTCCTCCGTACGAATGGTCGGCTTCTTGAGTTGGCTGGTCAAACATTATAAGCAAGTTTACGTCACAGTTGAAGACACGCCCGCAGGTGTATAGACTTACGCTTCTGGCCTCTCTGCAAGGCTTTCAACAAACTCCTGCAACGTCCGGTTGCCATCAACCTCTACTTCTTTGGCTAGGTTTCCACACACTGGGCAGTCGTCCTTCTTCTGATGCTCGAAGGTATATGTGTAGATGCTGTCATCTCCGCTGTACATCATGTAGTTGTTGCTCTCTGGATTGCCCAGGAATGGATTGGTCCCCGTGGCGATCTTGAATGCCTCGTTGCAACACGCCGCTGCAACAATGGCATTGGTAGACGCGATAGCAGGGATGATGTTCTTGACAACACCTTGAGTCATGCTATAGGTTACGCCGGGGATATTGAACTCCTGAGCGCGAGCGAGGGCCTTCTGGTAGAGCCAGGTGATGTGTTCGGGATCGTCCGTATCAAGTGTAATGTCTAGCACATGTTAGGCCGTGGATGCCGTCTCAACAATGGAGAGCAACCGCACCTTTGCGCTCTTCTTCCCATGCAATGATGTGTGCCCACTCGATGCAATGCTGTGGTTGGCGAGGGATAGTGGCTAAAGTGCACAGTGGTACTGCGGCGCGCGGCGCATGCATGTCGAGCTGACATTCGATGCACGAAGTTATCGTTGGCAGTATGACCTTGGCCTGCCCCTTGAAGCCTGTAGGATCGTCAGCCTCGAAGTCTATAACTTCTTCACTCTGCGTTGGCAACCGACCTTCTGTTCCTCCATCAACCAGCGGCTTCAAACTGTCCACGATCTCCGGGTCCACCAGCCCAACCAAAGTAGCATTGATCCATCGCCTCGCTTCCACACTATCCAGCCCGCAAACCACAATGTTAAATTGCATGTAATAATCATCGTCCTTGTCTTGGATCTTGCCGCAGTAAGGCGTGATCTTGACGCCTTTGACACGTTTCTCCACGAACGCAGCAGCAACCTCGGCTTTGTACTTTCCCACATCAGAGGCGCGAAAAAGGAACTGGCGGTTGAGATTGGAGACGTCGATGGTGTCTGAGTAGTAGGTGTTTAGCGCAGAGCCAAGCGGTAGCCGATGAGCGCAGGCGTACCCATGTCGATAACATCTATGTTCTTGAAACCTGACAGGGCCAGGTTCTTGAGGATCTCACATCCAAGACCGCCTGCTCCACTGCGACGGAGTGAGCGTGAGTCGCTGCGAAGGAAGTGGGCTACACACACATCACTCTGGACTGCGGTTAGCTTCATGACCCTAGAATCGTCCCGCGTGCACGTACAAGACCTTGATTGTCTCCAAACGCTCTATTCCTAGTCCCGGTTGGAATTCAGAGTCCGTGAAGGCACCAGGTCGCGTGAGGAAATTGTCAAGATGCTTCCTGAGAGCTGTGAGCTCATAGTCCAGATCGTGAAACCGGACATTCCAACCATCGTGCTCTACTGTTGTCAGAACCGTTGGATAGCATGGAGCGTTCGACTTCGGCCATGCTGAAGACTGTCTGAAACGGGCGGACCCGGTGTTTTAGGGTCGTGTACGTGTTTGGTACAGAGGCAAGTGGATGAAAGCTCTCGAAGCCTGGAGCTTGAAATTATGTACTGTATGTAAGGTACTTGTATTGTAGCTGATGGCATGCCGTGAGGTACCTGACGCTAAGGCAAGCCCCAAGCCAAAGGTCGTGTACCTCTAAAACACAGCTTTTCCCACATCTGCATCGAATACGTGACATGAAAGTTACCATAGGCCAGCTTCATAGAGATGATGGGAAGATGAGGGGCTGACCGGCTCATTTGTGAGTTCCCATGGCCACAACTCCCATGTGTCCACTACATCTGCCGAAGAAAGACGTCGGATGTTCAAACTGCCATTGCTCCACAAGATCGCCTAGAGACTGGACGACTCGTAGCCACCATTCAATAGTATGGAAGGCTTGTTAAGACCAGTCAAGACGCTCTCGCTGAGTTTGCAGACCCAAGAGCTGGAGCTGAAGCCGGCCGTCTCACCTCCACCACGTCCGCTGTTGGAGTCAAGGTAGGCTCTTCTTTTCATGTCTACCAACTTTCGGATAGCCACGTACCTTCGACATCTACATCCCTAAGTCACTCAGAACATACCGTTTTCCCGTTTTCTGATCTGCTCCCAGTCCTAAAATTAGTCTGGTTGTGTCAAGCGTTGAGCTTTGAGCTGCTTCCTATGCTTGCTGGTCGTCGCACATCTTAATTCCCCCAACACCCAAGGCGTATTATGCAATTCCATGGTCCACAATCATGCTCATCAGCTGTTTGAGTACGTTTGACACGCGAAACCTCAGTTCCAATGAACATGCGCTCGCTTCCCCCAACGACGCACTAGAGATTCTTCGCAGTCAACCAGATTGCGAAACTCTAAGCCGAGTCTTGCAATACCTCGATCCTCGTAAAGGTCTACACGATGATTTTGACATTGGACTCCTTAGTCCCCGATCTGCTCAGCTCATCAATGCACTCGTAAACAACATTGTACCCGACTACTGGACTTCTCTTCAAGACGAGCGGTTTAAACAAGATCGGTTGACACTGCTGGATTGTTTGCGAGGAGTTAGTGGCATTGGATGCGTACTCGTCAGAGTAAAGCTGCTCACGTCTCAAGCTTCCACGAGAGGAGAATCTTCCACATCTTTCCCAGTTCTTTCGCAGATTCGAGATTGCTTAGATATCCTGGATCACGTGCTGAAAGGACATGACTATATCTTCCAAGTCCGTCAACTCTCAAATCGCCAGTCGATAAGTCAGACACAGCGGTCGCTCGTTTGGAAAGAACTGATCGCACAACTCGCAACGGGCAAGGTTCCATCTGTAGCAGCTCAGGCAGAGGACGCTCTGAAGCTATCTGATCACAATGTATCAGGCATATGGTTGGCGAATGGAAGCGAGTACGCAACCTGGCTTGGGCAGAACATCGCGGCTCTGGCTCGAAATGCGGGCCAGGAAGCGTCTGAAGACCACAAAGCTGCTGCACAGCTGTGTGGCAAGGCGCTCAGTATGGGCTTCACGGGTATGTGTCTTACTCAACTGTCACTTGTTTTGCATCACTGACCTATCAAGATCAGGTCGTTGGAGCTATCCTCGACGACCTCACTCTCCGTGAAGGATGCAATATCACCCATACACAGGCCTTGGTTCACAACATGCTGTCCCATGAGCAGCGCCATTTCCTCGAAGCCACACTTCGCCTAATTGGAAAGCGCTACATCAGAGGCAGGGCCGATCAACACAATGCTGCCACAGTTCTGTCGCCCTCCACGGAGCTCTCGGCATGTACTGCTCTGCTCACCTGGCTGATAGAAGGCAACTCTGGCTCAAGGAGAAGCTTGTAGCCTGGCTCACGGCCCCTACGACCGGTGTCAGTGACTCAGTGGAGGTTCGTCGAGCTGCTGTAGCAGCGCTTGCGACTGAAGCACCCATGTCGCCGCCTGAGCCATCTTCCGTTACGTCGCCCGACGACGGTACGGAGAGACTTCAACAGGTGCTGGAGTCCAGTATGCAACAATTTGGCGATCAACTCTCCATCAAACATACTCCCATAATGCAGCAAGAAAGTGAGTGCAGTCCGTTCGTTACAAGCCATCCGTACTGACAATACATAGTGATGGCACAGACTCTCCTCATTTCTGCCGGATACGTCCACCGATTGCAGCCGATGTTTCTCTTCACTTTGGCTCGTTCGAGTACCTTTCTCAACGCAATTTCGAATCGTCTCGCCTCCACCTCACCACGGGCACGGTTCTTGGGGATGATTGTAGGAACAACAATCTCCGAGCTCATCGACAAGCCTGATGTGAGGATGAAATTTAACACGCAGGAAATGGAGACGCCTGAAGCCGAGTGGTATCGTATGCTGGCTCGTTTAAATGATGGGTTTACCAAGGATGAAGATCTTACGACACTACTTCCAAACAAAGGGAGGACTGAGACGTCGTCGAAATCAAAACCACTCTTCAGCGTTGACCTACCGAAACGACAAAGTAAGAAGGCATCGTTGCGGAGTCCCACCACATCCAATCAGTTGTCCGGCCCAAGGATCGTTGAAGTCACAGACGACCCTGAAGAGGATGACCTTGTACCATACGGAAAGGTCGACTCAGATCCTGAAGACGAAGACGAGGATTCGACTCTAGTGCAGAGAAACAAGCCCACTGCTCCGGTGTAAGTTTTCTCAATTGGCCTCTGTCCAGCGGATACCTCAAACCACTCACTGACTTTGTTCAGCTACATCCGTGATCTCATTGCCTCCCTCCGAGACACGGAAAACTACGACCGCCATTCTCTCGCCCTCACGTCCGCCAGCTCTCTCATCCGTCGCAAAACAGGCTTCGGGAAGGAAGTATCCGACCACGCTGAGGAGCTTGCAGCCATCTTAGTCGGCCTCGGAGACCCCTTCGACATCGATAATTTCGAAGAGCTCCGTTTACAAGCCCTGATAGCCCTCATACTATCTGACCCCCAGAAGATGGCGCCCTGGTTTGCACGCATTTTCTTCGAAGGCGATTTCTCAATCAACCAGCGCACCACGATCCTCAGCGCCTTAGGCCTCTCCGCGCGCGAACTAGCCGGTTTCTCGAACGACGAGCTCAATCCTCAAAGCACTGCTACTTCGTCAAGCAGCAACCCATCCCTAACAACACCGTTTCCTAGTAAAACCCTACCGCCACACCTTCACGCTCTCTACGCACCTCCCAGCAACACGTCCGCGCTCACACGTACAGCCCGCACCCTCAGTAACACGCTCATGGCACCCCTCGCTGCCCGCGCCGCCGACTCGCTCACCGGTCCCACCGCCCTCAAAACCCGCACCTTCAGCTCGCGCCTCGCCGTCG
>AYQD01000217.1:0-13558 GCA_000504465.1 Cryomyces antarcticus CCFEE 534 | reverse complement strand
TTCTGTATTACTGGCATTCGTATGTCATTTGTAGCGCTCGCAGGTGATCCATGACTCGGTAAAATATTTCCTGTGTCTTGTAGCTTTTGAGGCGCCAAGATTTGGCGAGCGTAGACGTCTTCTTTACTGACAACCATCGGCTTGCCATTTTTTCTCGCCTTCTGAGCAACTAGACCGGTATTCCAATGCGCAAACTGGCAAGCTTCTGCTGGTTTGTTGCAATATCTCGTGTGATACCAAAACCAGCAAGTAAGCGGCGGACTCGTGTGCTTTGAGGCTAGGGCAACGTTTGACATAGTACCCGTATCCTTGTGCTGGTAGCGGCAATCGGCGGCCGAGTATCTGCACTGACCGATCCGCCAGTCGAAGCACGTAACAGGTGGCTTGCCTTTCCAGGGTGTGCCATCCTGACTGTCTGCACTGCGCATCTCAGGACGCGATTGCACGTCCACAGGCCTGGCAACTGGCTCTGAGGCCACCGGCTTGCTCGGACGGGGTTCGTCTGATTTTCTGAAACTAGGAAATTTTTCAGTCGCTCCCTCTGTTTGCTGACCCTCTACCTGACCGATTGTCACTGCTTGTTGGTGCACTGCTTGCACAGTCGTATTCAAGGACGTCTCCCTCATGGCTTGGATAGGTACAGCCTGCTCTGGAAGTCTAACCACTCGACCTGATTTGGGATCAATGAAGTGGAGCGCTTCGATGTTCGGGGCTGGTTCGTTGCGCCCAGCAAGTTCAATCCTGCGGATATCTGAGATACGCAGGGGCTTCTTCTTTTTGGGGGTCTTTGTGTCATCTTTAGCTTCCGCTGGTTGAGGTTCGCTGTGTTTCCGCCTTGGTGCAGGTTTCTTAGTCCAATCAGCAAATATGGCAGGACCAATCTTGGCTCCTAGCGTACGTTAGTCACTGGTATTGTGACGCGGAACGGTAGATGATCAAAAGATGCTTGATAGTGGAAGTAAAATAGAAGAAAGTCAGCGCTGAGCAGTGACATGCCCACTCAACGCAAGACTTACCCGGTCGCAAAGGTCTTAACGGTCCTACAACGGTTTTCTTGACAGCGGTCACGGGCCGGCTAACCAGGTTCGAAGTGAAGGCAGCAGAAAAGGCAGCATTGCGGGGAAGAGCTCGAGTAGAAGCCGGAACAGTGCGAGGTAGAGGCGTAGGCTGAGTCGCTGTATCCTTCTCTGATAGAGGCCTGTCTGCAATCGAAGCTTCCCGTGCCAACTCCTCGAACAAAGAGTCGTCGGACGATGCGTCGTCATCCTTCGTTGTAGGGTATTCGTCTTCAGATGACTCCACGCTATGCCCTGGTTCGCCTTTCCGCACCAGGGGTGGCAACTCGTCCTCTTCATCCTCAGTTCGAGGCTCGTCCTCGTCTTCGTTCGAGTCGCACATGCCATTCGAGACAGTTATACCGAGTCGGATACGCTTGGCCCGTCTTTTGGCCTTCCGTCGTTCACGAGCCTTCATGATGGCAGTTTGCCCGGCCTCGAATGCCTCCACATCAAAAACTTCTGCCTGACCTTTGGCGGTGCGGATCTTGGACGATGTTAGTACTACTCTTGCGAAGTGGGACGTCGTTAGTTGAGCCGTTGCAACGTGCGATCTTCTAACAGCCAGCTCCAGGCTGAGAGGCAGACCCCCTCCCCCCCCCAAATAATGTCTGCGTACGGACTCACAAGAAGACATACCTCTTGGTTCCTCCAGTCTTTGATCATTCTAGGATCGTTCAAATGCTCCTCGGGTTCCCAAGCTTGTACGCAAGTTAGACGACGACCGTTTCGACTGTGTGACGGATAACCCACTCGCTCTGTCCAGCGGATAGTCCGTCCAGCGAAGGAGGTAATAGGCACGTCCAGTATCAGGGTCTTTCTTCTCGGCAAGGATGCTGTCGACGTAATACTCAGAACGCCCTTCGCTCTTGGCAGTAGACGTGACTGAGACGGTGTCCGAGTCGCTGTCACCCCCTCGCATAGAGGGTCTCGATTTACTCATGTTGAAGTTCCAGTACTCTTCGCAAAGCAGTTTTTTCTGGAATGAATCATCTGAGACAAGTGGAGGTTGACCTTCGTAATGGAAGCGGGAGCGTACATGTTGCAAACGATGAAGAGCTACAAACGGAAGACCTGTCTCTGCAGGGTCTGAAGTCACTCAACCTGAAAACCTCATGCCAACCGCACATACTTGTACAAGTCACAAGTTACAGGTTACAAGTTACAGGTAGTTGCAGCTCTGTTGCCCTGAGGTACAGCAGCGATGGAACACACGAACACGGTCACGTGCGGCCCCAATCTGCCCGGTTTCACCGCCCGCGTCCACCGTCGATCAGCAGCTTGGAAGCTTAAGACAGGACAGCGACAGCAACCTTCACGACATTCCCTCCTCCACCAACTTGTACAGTGTTACCCACTCTGCTGCCTCCCCACACCCGGTCGAAGTACCCTCCCATCGTACCGCGACTTAGCGAGCCTGTCCAGGACATCTCCGAACTGCAAGCATGGCGAACGACGAGTACGATGTAAGCCCCCCATTCATGTTCACGATATCTTCGAGCTGACCACTATACTCCTGCAGTTCCTCTTCAAAGGTAGCACCGCTCTGTCGCTTAGTCCGAGCGATCGCTGCTAACACCCGTTCCCGCCACAGTCGTACTCATAGGAGACTCCGGCGTTGGTAAATCCAACCTCCTAAGCAGATTTACCCGCAATGAGTTCAACCTAGACTCAAAGTCCACCATCGGCGTCGAATTTGCCACCCGTTCCATCCAGGTCGATGCGAAGACGATCAAAGCTCAGATCTGGGACACGGCTGGTCAGGAGAGGTACAGAGCCATCACGTCTGCGTACTACAGAGGCGCGGTTGGAGCGCTCCTCGTGTACGACATCAGCAAGCATCAGACCTATGAGAATGTGGGGCGGTGGTTGAAGGAGTTGAGAGACTACGCGGACTCCAACATAGTCATCATGCTGGTGGGAAACAAGAGCGATTTGAGGCACCTGAGGGCCGTACCAACAGAAGAGGCGAAAGCGTTTGCCAGTATGTTACAGAGGGTCATGTCTAGAATGTGAGCTAACCGTTGACAGGCGAGAACAACCTCTCCTTCATTGAGACCTCTGCTCTTGATGCCAGTAACGTCGAGCTTGCCTTCCAGAACATCCTCACAGGTGCGTCGTTGAGCTTTTCACTGCGAAAAGAGATCAAGTCTGAATCTCACTAACACGTCATGCCATCCTCCAGAGATCTACCGCATCGTCTCGAGCAAAGTGCCCGATCAAGGCGAAAGTTCTCAACACCCAATCGGCGCGGGCGGTCGCACCACGATCCCCCTCACCAACTCAGCGGACACGGAGACTAAGCAGGGCAAGTGCTGTTAGAGAAGCTGTGACACGCTCGAGTTGCTTTTGAAGAGCATAGTCCTGGGTTGGGAAGGGCGGAAGGTGGCGTCGTCTTACATGGGGGTTTACATTCGTGAAGTACCTTGATATTAGGCGTTTGAGAGCAACGAGATGTTCCGAAGTTGAGGCTCTTTTACCTGGAATGTGGATGTGGGTCGCCTATACTAAATTTGGTCGCCGGCTGTTTATGAGGCATTGATGCATTGAAATACGAACTTCGTGGTACTCGCGGCTTGCAATGTTCCTCGTCCTTGCTTAGACTTGTTGATCCAGGAGAGTTTGTCTTGCATCTGAAAGTTCCCTACAGCAGACGAAAAGGTGCGCTGCCTGCACCGAACATACCTATGGAGCAACTCACGTACTACACTTTGAAGACTTCTTCTAGCAAGATACTTTACGTCACTCTACAATCAGCTCATCATTGCCGTGGCTTTTAACTTCCCCATTCCAGCCGCCTCTCCCAAACCGGGACCAGCTCTCTCATTCGTCCAGTTGCGATGCCGCTTGTTATCTTTTGCAAAGGGAAGAAGCTATACACGTGGGCATGGAAGAGATGTTCGTGAGCCTTCGGAGATTGGACGCGCAACAGTCACTGACATCTCTGACCGGAGCATGTGGCATGTCGCAGCTCTCTGAACTCTGTTCAATGTCATGGAAGACAAAGTTGGGATGGCGACGACGTGCTCAAGATCAGCCGAACCTCTCTGATCCTAGTTCTTAAGGAGCCTCACTTGTGTGATTGTGATTGGGAGTGAGGTTGAAAACAAGTAGACGTGGGGGGAGTTTATCGTGCAGAGAACGGCGAGAGGGCATGTTGGTGAGCTCGGGAAGCTCGAGAGGGGAAGTGACTAAACTGGGGAACGGTCTTCCATGCGCGAAACGACGAGCTTCGTTCTTGTTACAGACTCTAGATGGGTGGCGCTCATCTCAGAGTGCGTCCAAGTCGAGAGTTCTGATGGCCGCTATGGCCGTGAGACTTCACAGCCGAAGACGAGATATTAAGCTTTCCAGGGTCGCAGTGTGAAGCTGGCAACAGCCTCGCATTCAAGGCGTGGATGGGAGACCAGAGTGGATTTTTTGTGTGTGGATGAGTGTCACTACTAATCCTTGACTGAGGTTAGATATAGGGTGGATGTTAGGTCACTGCCTCGTTACTGTAATAATTGCTAAAGTGGACCAAAGTCATGCTCGGCTACAACTGAGCAGCCTTCGCTCTGCCTTCAAGTCTTGTGAAGGTGGTCAATTCGTTCACACAATACTCTTCGCATACTTCACCTGCAGCTCTCGCTTCACGTCACTCGGAACATCTCGTAATCAGTTTGACAAAGATGGTGTTTTCGCTTGCCAGCTCTCAGACGTAGAGATTGTGTTAGTGATAAAGAGGTTATCTGAAATATTCCCTACTTCCTTTCGTCACGATCTGCTGGCACATGAGATCCAAGAACGCTTTTGCGAGAATCCACCGGTGATTTTGATAAATGAACGACGTTGTGGACGTGTTAAGTCTTACTGAATTGAAATTGGAAGAAAGTCAGTCCACCAACACCAGTATAACGAAGGGATTAAAACTCACTTGCCCCCACATCTTGCACAACTTGCGACCCGCCTCTATCTTTAGCGCCTGGTTTTCCCTGGGATAGTATCAATGTTAGCTACAAAGAGAGAGAAGAACTCTGGCGGATTGGAGAAACGATCGATGTCGTAAGTACGGTTTTGATGGCTGACATATACGCTACGAGTAGCGGGTCGACGAGCTGTCTGTATGTGAGCGCTAGCGTACGTGTCTCTTAGATGTTTGGTCACCTTCTGCGGCTCAGTAACCTTCTCTAGAAGTTCGTCCCGACTTTCAAGTACTTGCTTCTTGACCCAGACTTGTAGACCTTTCAAACAAACGGAGAAGTCTCCTTCGAAATGTTCATACAACGCCCGTGATGTTGCTGGGGTTTGCAAAGTAAGTGCAAACATTCGAAGTCCTGAAATTCCGGTAGACTGTGCACACATGCCACGTCCTGTGCTTTCACCCTCTCCGTTCAAGAGTTGATAGTGTTGGTTTGCAACGCAGTGTACATGCGATCATTTGCCGTATTTCTCCTGGAGAGCTTCGATGGTGTCGGCATTGCGAAGGTCTACCAGCTCTCCAGCCGTCTGCGCTGCATTGGGACATCACTTGGACTAGCTGGTTTGAGCGGACGACAGCTGCACTCCACCTATCTGGCATCCTTCTCCGATCGTTCTGTCCTGGAAACCTTTGGTTGGTGTCAATCTATCACTGCCAAAAGAGATGGCTGTATCCTACTTGAACCTTTCCATTTCAGCTAGAGTTCGCCCCTTTGCTTGCGGAGCCGCTTTGACCAGCCTTCTTTCTCGTTTTCTGATTTGTGATTTCAATAATTTCGATGCGAGCGTCTTCTCGTCGTACTCTCTAAGATCATAGCCTTTGGCAAACAAGTCTCGGGCCAAGGCATGGCATTCAAAGCCCTGCACTAGTCAGTGGGGTGTGGGAAAACTTTAGGACATATCTTACATCTGTACGAGTGCATATCGAGGCGACGTGGTCAATACCAAAACTTTTGAGCTGGCGATCCATCATGCTTTGCACGCCTTTGTGGGAGACGATCCGATCGATTCTTCCCACTATTCAAACATTGTCGCAGTCGTGAAGATATCTTTCACTTGCATTGACACGGACTTGACTCGCGTCGTCCATGCCTGGCTATTGTGAGTTTGTGAGGTGACTTGTATGAATCGTAGCATCATCATACCTGGCAAATCAGCTATCGTGAGGTTTCCAGTACATGACTCCATACTCAACTTTGTCAACAAGAGGCCACAACGCTGCTGTACGTGGTGAGTTGCTTGAAGACACATAACTATCAAGATCTTCGGCAAGGTCTTGAACTGTGTCCTTCTCGACAACGTGCGAGTAGCCTCCCTCATAATTGTTGTACTACTGAAGCTGCTCCTGACACCACGAAGTAAGCCTTTCGAGAACGACAACGCGTGGCTCTACGTATGCAGCCTTTAGGTAACCGTGTGTCTTCTGCTCATCGGCGAATTCATCTCTTTCGCAGAACAGTTCCCGGAAGGTCTGCAAAGCGGCAAGATATTTGCTCTGATAGATTTCTTTCTCCTCGCTCGTCCAGTCGTTAGAACTCTCTTCCATAAACAGATACTAGTCCCCTAGGTGTTCCCGAAGCAATCTCTTAATGGATTCCTAAACGAAGTAGCGAACTTCTGCATAATATTCTGCCTCCTGCTCTTCAAATTTGCTGCGATATTCCACTACAACACAAGTGCAGCTAGTGTTGAAACAACCCTAGAAATGCATGAGGATAAATCTTTGAGAGGGCTCGACGCTATGGAAATATACCTCTTTTGCGAGATGAGTTCTATCCAAGAAGGAATTCATGAGGGAGCTCTTTCCTACGTAACCTTAGTTCCGAGATCCGGACAGATTCACTGACATAGTACTTACCAACGCTCGTATCACCTAATAAGGCTGTTCTCACAGGTTTGAGGGTCGGAAGCGTCTTCAATTCCTCGCATCTGTCAGTTCTACTACTGCATGCTTCGTCGGAGTTGCCTGAAGCTTCAAGCAACAGATGGATGCGGGACATGATATCCGGCGTTTTTGCACCGATGGAAAGAAATTCCGGATGGTATGCAGGAAAGTTTGGTGGCGTCTCTTTGTCTTCTGCAACATAAATGTCGTCCTCATCCTCGTCATTATCTTCGTCTGAGGATTGTTCTTCCCGGTCTGAGTCTTCGACCTCGCTGTGTTCCGATGTAGACAGGCTACTGATATGTTTCGGTTCGCTGCTCTTCTTCTCTACTCTCCTATCGTCTTTCCACTTCCTCTTCACTCCGGCTTCGTGTTTCAAGTTTGCTTTGGTAGACATGACTTGTTTGCGGTCTTATCAGCGATGAGCTTAGGGATTGTAAGCTAAAGTTGAGCTCAAGGTATTCGAAAAATTCATATCGAAAGACTTGAACTAGGTGGATCGTAGAAGACCTTGCAGAACGCAGGATGTAGCTGAAACCCGACACTCACTAGAAATGGACCGTAGTAGTTAAGTTGAAGACGCAGGGAATGAGGCCAATGTGGATGGTAAGAAAGAGATGTGGGCAGTAGACGAAGGATGCGTGACCTGCTCGTGCTTTACCTTGTCGATGAGAGACAAGGTTGCGAAAGGAGGCTTGTCAAGTGAGAGACACTTGATTGAGCTTTGCTTCGGTGCAGATCGAAGATAAGTGTTGCTGTAGAGGAAAGAGTGTCGAGCGCACTAAAAGCGCAAGACACAAGCAATAGTCTTGGCTGTTCACTTTGACCTAAAACGTTCAGCCAATGGCGGGAACACTTTGGGCTCTCAGTGAGTCCGGAAAGGGGGTCTGGAAGTGTGTCAAAAAGAGCGTAGTGAGCTAATGACCGTCAACGGAGATGCTCCAATTCCAATCTCACTCTCGTGCTCCTTTTGGTAACAGTCAAAACTGATGTTATCTCACTGAACGTTGAAAATATCTCCTCCTCACTGTAGTGAGCTTGCTACTGGCGCGCTGGACGCCCGTTGCATACGATACGTGCTCGCTGATCGGAAAGTATGCGGAGGAGGAGTGCAGTGTTTGTGGTGCGATGACTTCAACCACGAACAGAGCAGAGGCTCTATACATGCACGAGCTTCTTCACTCTCATTGTTCTGTTTTAGATAGTTCTAAGAGAGAGGTATCTGAGGACGTAGAACCACTAGAGTGGGTAGCTGAGACAGTGCGCGACTAGCTATGCTAACGAAGCATGCTATCAAGTGGTAGCAAGATAGACGCATATCCTTCCTTGCACAAGTGCGAAGTGAAGTAGGTAGACACGCATTCCGTTGACAGATAACACGTGAAAGAGTCTAGATTAGTCGGACTTCACACAGCCAGATCGAGTTTTGAAAACTTGCATGGATAGTTCTTAAATGCAGAAGAGACAAGGAAATTCCACAATGCACGATCTCACTCCGAACGCTCGACCTTGTGGCCTACTCGGATAGTTGCAGACGTTAGGACGAGTGACTCCCGAATGAGCACAAAATATAAGTGCCTCAGGCTGCAATTTTGGACTCTTACCAAGCTCACACGAGGACCCTTAGGATGCTGGAGGCGGGCAACATTGAAGCAAGGCACGAGAAAGAACTGAATCGGAACCTGTAGGCTAGGTACTCAGTCGTTGCTTTCTCTCATTGTGCTCGTGCAGTGAGTAGCGGCAGCGGCAGCGGAGGACAACGGTCGTATATAAGAACGTTCCGTTGCCGAAGTCCAACCAGCGCTACATCCGTGTCAACCTGATCATCCTGCCTCTCGCATTCCCCCAGCTAGAGGTTACAAGGAGCGCCGAGCCTCTTTGCTAGGACAGATTCTTCCTCACCAGACATCTGCGCCATGTTCTGCCTTCGCAGTTGGATTCCGGTCCTCTTTTTTCTGTGAGTTCCCGTAGCCTGAGTGCCGAACAACAGCTCTAATCTTATTACACAGCACGAACGCTTCGCCAATCTATCTCCTCCTCTTCGTCACGGCCACGTACTTCCTCAACCGCCCTTGCGTGTACTGTTCACTCTTGCTAGCTATCCTCGTCATATCACTCTTCGACTTTCAGTCGAATTGGTTCGAGCCTCGATACAATAACGCTTTATCTGCGAAGTCAACGCCAAGCACACCACACGTACCAGGGTCGGTGCAAAACGTCCCGTTCGAGACGGTATCACTCATTGCATCCGCTATCAATGATACAATGGTCTCGCTTGCGGGAGCTGCTTTAGAGGGCGTTAAGCGAAGAACGACTCCGACGCCGATAGCGAATGGTAGCGGAGCGGAGTGGATGAAGAGCTTACTAGGGAAAAAGGAATGGAGGATACCCTGCGTAGATGTGCTTGTTCGACTTTGAGTTCGGCGATGGCACCGATGGAATGGCTGGTGTTAGGCGCAGAATATCGGATAGGGCATGCATCTTCTCGGAGTTCCGTCAATGAACGTGGTCTACGGGTCATCACATCCAAGTGGCGTGTCTTGGGAGGACTGTATCGTGTAGGTTATGGGACTTATATGGGTCACCAGGACAAAGGCAGGGAAGTGATGTCTTCACACAGCGAGAGCTGACCTGGAGCCAGACCTCGCTTTGTCTCTCGTCTTTCCACACCTCGTTCCACGGAGCGTTCGTAGGAGCAGCCTTGGGAAGAGGTCAAGACCCGGAGTTGTAGTGATGTGAAGAGGAAGGAAGAGTACGTAGGCACGATCATCTGCAGCAGTGGCTGTTCATGTCGGAAGTTGCTCTCTGCAATCAAACAAGCTTTGTGTATCAAATTGGTACTCTGAGGGCTCGAGCTTGATGTTGAAGCCGAGAATGCCCACCTGATCCTTATAACCATCGTTGGTATAATGCTCATCTCATCAATAGGAGAGAGATGAACGAGGATGCTCTTGCCAAACAGATCCTGGAACCCCTTCTTAGGAACCCCGCGCTAGCGGGGGTGTTTGTTGGACGCAGCTCCGCGAGCATCAACATCCGGCGACATAGGTGCGCTGGGATCCTTGCACGATAATTAGCTATCATCCCCTCTGCCACCTCAAAACGACTATCGAGTCTACTGTCGTGCGATCCAGCAACTGCCGGACGGAGGCAGTCACTTGGTTCCTCCCGGTTTTCTGCAAGGGCTTGCTTTGGAGTAACTCCATCAGCTTCCTCCAGCATGGCGTCAGATAGAGACATCCTGCCTGACGAGTAAGAGAGTCTCCTAGGCTTCAAAGCACAAGAGGTGACTGCTAACGCCTCGACCGCCAATTGCAGTGTCAAGCCAACCAACTATGCAATCTCACTGTTCGACTTGGAGCTTGGTGGGGAGTTCAGTTACCAAGGCACAGTTGATATAACACTCGACATCAAGAAAGAGACGAAGGAGATCACGCTCAATGCGAACGACCTGAAGATAGATAGAGCGGAGTTGTCTACCGAGGTTGGAAAAACGCAGCAGTCCATGAGATCAACTCAGACACTATACGACCATCAAAAACAGAGAATCACATTGACCTTCGATGACCCTCTCCCGCCTTCCTCTGAGGCGGTACTCTCCATCAGGTTCAGCGGAACCATGAACAACATTGTAAAGTGCATGCCCTTGGGGAAGACGTAGCACTTTGTTGATCACCTTGCAGATGGCTGGGTTCTACCGATCGAGGTACAAGCCAGTTGTACCCGCAGCAAAGTCAGTGCCACGAGACGATGAGTTCCACTACATGTTCTCGACGCAATTCGAGTCCTGCGATGCCCGTAGAGCATTTCCCTGCTTCGACGAGCCGAATCTCAAAGCTACGTTCGACTTCCAGATAGAGATCCCCGACGATCAGGTGGCACTCTCCAATATGCCAGAGAGAAATGTAATCGAAGGAAAACACAAAGGCACCAAGGTTGTATCATTTGAGCGGACTCCTATCATGAGCACATACCTCCTGGCATGGGCTGTAGGAGACTTCGAATACGTTGAGGACTTCACGAGAAGGAAATATAATGGCAAGAGCCTGCCAGTGCGTGTATACACGACCAAGGGTTGGTAGAACAAGGGCGCTTCGCGTTGGAGAATGCGCAACAAATTGTCGATTACTTCTCTGAGGTTAGTGCAGGTCACAAGCTACGGACCCAAATTTGCGGGCTGAAACGTTCAGATCTTCCACATCGATTATCCTCTGCCGAAAGTGGATCTTATCGCTGTTCACGAGTTTGTGAGTTGTTCTTCTCGCAAAACTTCGTCTTTGCTCCTTTCCTTGGGCACTGGGGAAGTACCTTCGCTAGCAGCTATCCATCCTTGAATGAGGAGAAACTGACTGCACAGCCCATAATACGTACACGCCGAGCCAGAACACGAAGTGCATGTCAGCTAATTAATGTTCGATAGTCACACGGCGCCATGGAGAACTGGGGGCTCATTACCTACAGGTAAGTCAGAAACGTATCCGGTCTTCTAAAGCTATCACAGATGGTCTACAGAGGCTCAAAAGCTCTGCGAAATGGGCGTAAGCTAAGCAAGAAGCACAGAACTACCGCCGTCCTGTACGACGAGCTCAAATCCGATCAGAAGTACAAGAATCGGGTAGCATATGTTGTCTCACACGAATTAGCGCACCAGTGGTTCGGAAACTTGTGCACTATGCAGTGTGAGTACTGGGAAGCCCCGGAAGGGGTTGGAAGTATCACAGTACATTGACTGACAACGAGTGCAGGGTGGAGTGAGGTACAGACAACCGTCAACCAGAGAACGTGTCCAAACTCAACTTACTGATTCCTGCTGCAGCTTTGGCTCAACGAGGGGTTCGCTACCTGGGTCGGCTGGTATGCTGTGGACCATCTCTATCCTAGTGCGTAGTATGATGCCTATACAGGGGTTGTCTAGCTGACAAGCTTCACAGCCTGGGACGTGTGGGGCCAGTTCGTCGTACGTCGCATGTCTAAAGGTATCAAAATCTTATTGTTGCATTGCTGACAAGATATTCTTCTGACGCAGACTGAATCCATGCAAACAGCTTTCCAGCTTGACTCTTTAAGAACCTCTCACCCAATCGAGGTACCTGTTCGAAACGCTCTTGAGGTGGACCAGATTTTTGATCATATTAGCTACCTTAAAGGTACCTCCGTGATTCGCATGCTCTCTGGTCATCTTACCGTCGAAGTTTTTCTCAGGGGCGTCTCGGACTATCTCAAGGCCCACAGGTACGGGAATGCAACTACTGACGACCTATGGTCGGCGCTCAGCAAAGCGTCCGGGCAGGATGTCAACGCATTCATGGACCCGTGGATCCGCAAGATAGGCTTTCCAGTTTTAACAGTTGCCGAAGAACCTGGGCAGATCTCAGTCCGCCAATCTCGGTTCCTCACCACCGGTGATGTCGAACCCGAAGAAGACGAGACGACTTGGTGGATCCCGCTCGGGCTGAAGACTGGCTCAAAGGCTACGAACCTGAAGACAGGTGCTCTGACCGTTAAGGAAGACACCATTCGAGGTGTTGACGAGAACTTCTACAAGATTAACACAGATCAGACTGGGTTCTACAGAACCAACCTGCCACCCGCGAGGCTTGCTAAGCTCGGGGAGGCGAGGCAGAAGCTGACAGTCCAGGACAAGATTGGCCTTATTGGAGATGCGGCAGCACTAGCAGTGTCTGGGGACGGTACTATCACTGGGATACTCATGTTTGTGGAGGGCTTCAAGAACGAACAGAGTTATCTGTAAGTAGGGTCGAGATTGTCATTCGCGAAGTACGCATAAGTTAACACGTGGTAGGGTATGGTCGCAGATCATATCAAGTCTCGGCACAATCCGTTCGATCTTCGCCGACGACCCGGAGGTAACCAAGGGACTGCGTGCTTTCACACAGCAACTGGTGACGCAAGCAACAGACAAGGTTGGTTGGGAGTTTGCCACTGAGGAGGACTATCTCACTGGCCAACTTCGAGCACTCCTCGTCTCCACAGCAGGGCTTGCAGGTCACCAAGGAGTCGTGTCGGAAGCGCAGCGCCGCTTCTCAGCTTACATCTCTGGCGAAGACAACGCTATTCATCCCAGTCTCCGTTCCGCGATCTTCAAGATCGCAGTGAGCGAAGGTGGCCAATCTGCCTACGATGCTGTGACGCTCGACTTCTTGAACACGACGTCCGTGGACGGGAAGGAGATTGCTCTCCAAGCCCTTGGACGGGTACAAACTGAGGAACTTGCAGCCAATTACCTGAGGTTCCTCTTCTCCGGCCGGGTTTCGGTGCAAGACGTGCACAGCGGTGCTGCAGCGCTTGCAGCGAACGCGAAGACTCGACTTCACTTATGGAACTACATCAAAAACCACTGGACTGAGGTCAGGGAGAAGCTTGGCGGAAACATGGTGGTGCTAGACCGGTTCCTGCGACTTAGTCTGAGCAAGTTCGCAAGCTTGGAGATCGAGAAAGAGATTGCGGACTTCTTCAAGGACAAAGACAACAAAGGCTACGACAGGAGCCTGGGAGTATTGAGCGATACCATCAAGGGGAATGCGAAGTACAAGGAGCGCGATCTTGAAATTGTCAGGGAGTGGCTGAAGGCACACGGGTACCTCAACTGAGGTGTAGAAGCAACTCCTACATAGAGCCATACCACTTGCCGTGCACG
>AYQD01000216.1:0-13638 GCA_000504465.1 Cryomyces antarcticus CCFEE 534 | reverse complement strand
CCGGCCTCGTCCCCATCGAATTCAAAACGCAGCACCAATCACCACGCGCTCCACTCGTATCAACGGCGGCCGACCTTCAGACGATTAAGATTCTTGCCATCGGACAAAGGCTCACTGGCTTTCTCCATAAAGACATTGTGGACCACCGGAGACGACCGTTGACACCCTCGGCGGGGCCGACATGCACGAGCTGTTCGCATTTGCCAACGTCCGCTTGCACGAGCGGTCATCGTTTGACGTCCGTACACGAAAACATGTCCGAATACCCGAATAGGTGTCCTCTGTGGAGCTGTTTGGCCGATACGGTAAACGTGCGCCGTGGAGAGCATGCTTTCCACTTCTGCACCTCTCTCATTGGTAATTAGATTCTAACACGACGGGCAGAGCACCGAGCCAGCGACACAAAGCGGCTCTGCCATTGTGCTGGTTTGTGTGTCTGAAGACCCCACCAGAAGACGGGCATACGGGTGGGTCATATGGTCCTCTCCGTTAGCGCCACAGATGACCCCGTCAAGAAGTCCTTTTCCTTTTCCGTCCTTTGTCTCAGGTGCTGCGTGCACGTCTTGGGTCAGCTCACATCAAGTCGACCTCATCTCTTCCTACACAACACGACCTGGTAGGCGCCGTCCTGAAACACAGGTCACAGGCGTTGTTGTAGGCCTCTGAGGTACGGGACGGTACCAGAGACCTGGTATCGCTCCGACGTCTTGAGGCATCCATGCCAGTGACGCTGCGAAGCATTAAACACCAAACCTCTGTTGTCTTCGTTTCCCTTCGATCCAGCAGAGATTGCCTTCACGATCCATGAATTGGGAACATCGGGTTCCTCTTTTGTATCTCTTACACATTGAGATATAGGATCAAGACTGAAGAAGCAGACTGCTAATTTATCCCACGCCTACTGATGCCTTTCTGGATAATAGAGGTGGATCAGCAAGAGTGGATGAACAGGCCGCTGGTCCACTGTCAGTTGACCGTTTCGATTGCAAACTGTTAATGAGTGCCTACGGTCGCGAATACGAACGACACTGTACTGGAACAGCTACGGCACAGCGTCATGTAGCACAATCTCGTACTCTTTAGGTCTACTATACGAAGATCCGTGTTGGACCATGACTGAGTCCAGGGACAACTGTCGCGAGGCAGACACTTCCAGCTCCCTCTGATTCAAGGACGGTTCCAAACGACCGTGTGTGTCGAAGTGTGAGCCCATGTACTTCGATACCAGGGCCTCCCCCAAAGGCTTGCGCTTCATACGCACTGCAACGTGCTCAAACCCGTCTGCTCACCACACGTCCCTCACGTCTATCACATTGAACATACTCACAACATTTCCCACACGTGGGGCCGCTCACAAAGCCTAAGTCACGACCGTTTGCAGATCCATAGTACAGCGTGAGAAGAGCATGTTCTCTCGACATTGTGATTTCACGTGCTCGTCCGTCGATGCAAGACGAGCAAGCGTGCCCTGCACCCCTTCCAAGATCCGGCGCTGGTCGCCCGTCTTCTGCCATTACCTACCATCCACCAACATAGCATTGCCAGCAGTCCTTCGAGCTTCTCCTGCCATCCGGATCTACCTTGTCTCTTCCCCTACTCAGGTCTTTGTTGTTGATCTATGTCTCTCGCATCTTCTCAACTTTCTTTGAACGTCCGCCACCAAATCGGAGATATCGCAGAATCCTTTGCCACTTATAACCCCTTACCATCTCCCCTGGCTTCCGGATCCCATGCCCTTCGCTAGCTACGTATCCACCTATCGGCGAGGGAATCTCCAGAGACTCTAGCCACGTAGCGCCTATGAGTAAGTCCGTCTCCTTAGGATCTGCGCCATCTTCTGCTGCTACCAAGGCACCACCATCCTCCACCAGCGTCTCGAGCTTCGACATCCATCGACATTCACCATCCCTTCCATGGACGAGCGGACGCGGCCGGCCCCTCCATCAACGTCCAACACTAGACGCCCTCGACATCCCCGTCCACACACCAGCGACGGCGCCCTCGACGTCGCGCGATAGCCGCTGTTCCTGCATCTGCGCGCGCGTCTCTCCACCCGCTCGTCGGACCCACAGACCATCGTGTCCAGCTAGTCGGCGTCGACGTCTCCGCCACGCACCGTCTACGCGCGGGCTCTTCGGGCGAGGATCTCTGCTATCTCGCTACGCGGCATTGAGATGGGATGGGATGGGATGGGATGGAACGAGGGAAAGTAAGTAGGCGACTTGTGGCTCGACGCATGGCTCGGCTTGTCGGACTGCGTCTAGGACCAATTGCGTGCGGACTCGGAAGGGCGTTCGATTATGCTCTGCCCTCTGTTCGGTAGCGCGTCGGGTTCGACGGCGGTGCAACAACGCGGGATACAGCACTCGCGGTAGCATAGCCGGTGCAAGGGCGTTCGAGACTGGTGGTGCGGCTTGTCCCACTCGGGCTGGAGCGTGGTGTGCTCTTTCGGCCTCGTATCATCACGACCTGCACAAGGTGTTGTAGCGACGGGGCCGTCTCATGAAGCCGCTCTGGTTCTCGAGATCACAATCAACAATCAAGAATCATGCAAAAGACGCTTGAGTCTTCGAAAACATTACTATATACGATTACCCTACTCCTATACATGTATACGTGTACATTTAAGCCCCGCGAAAACGCCATCTCATCTAAGGAGCCCCGACACCCTCTGGTCTCCGTCCCAAACCAAGCATGCGCAGAAGGGGATCAGCGAGATCCAGGTGTTTGGAAGGAAAGTCGGCAGCTGCCCGTGATTCACCCGGCTACGAAATCCCACTCCGCATCTCCACCCTCCTAACACTCCTCTACGCTCTCCACCCCCTGTTCATCGGCCCAGCAGCGGGCCTCGCAGGCCACGTGTACAGCGGCACATGCGCGCCATGGCTGGCGCTCATGTCCGTTCCCACAGGCTGGGCTCCGGTGCCGAGAGGCGGAGAGCCGGTGCCTGTCGCTGAGGCTGTCGGCTGCGAGGAGGTCGACGCTGAGACTGAGACTGAGACTGGTGGTGGGGGCGCCGGTGCGTTTGCTGGTGGTGCCGGTACGTTTACTGGCGGTGCCGGTGCGTTCGCTGGGAGCGCAGGGTAAGAAGCTAGTGGAGTCGGAGCCGAGCCCATAGCGCCTTCAGTGATGGTCTGGTAGATGACGACGGTGCTGTAGACGGTCTGTGCGAGCGGGCAGGAGCCTTGCGCGGGGCCGTAGACGGTGGTGGGCGCGTATGTCGGCGCTTGCACAGGCGAGGACACAGACTGCACTGGGCCTGGCACAATGGAGCTGAGCGGCGATGATGCCGGCTGCACCGGGACGGGCGCGGCTGGCGTCGTGGTGTAGGAGGGTGGGGACTGCGTTGCGCTGGGGGACGGGTAGAGCGTATAGGTGGACGAGCAGGTCGAGACGTAGATCGTGGTGTAGGACGTTGCGGTCAGCCAGGTGGAGTAGTAGGTCGCGGATCCGCTGACGCCGACGGAGCTCGAGCAAGGCACGAACGAGGTCACGATCTTCGTTATCGTGGTTGGGTAGACGGTCGTGCCTGTTTCGGTCGCGGTACCAGGAGCGTAGCTCGTCGATGGCGTGGTTGTGGTGCCTGGTACGAATGGAGTGGTGGCGTTCGCGGACGGCGTTGCTGTTGGGTAGGTAGGGTGGCAGCCGCCTTTGCAAGACGTAATGGTGAGCGTGCTTGTGGTCAGGGTGGTCGTAACGTAGATTGAGGAGTGGTCTGATGTGGTGAATGTCACTGGACACGTCGTCACGGTGGTGTACGTTGTGAGAGTCTCAGTGCTTGTCGTAGGCGCGGTTACTGATGGTACCGAACGGCTGGCGCTTGAGCCGGTTCCAACAGGTTTTAGTGAGCTGGTGAGCACACTTCCAGTTCCCGCAGGCACAGAACGGCTGGAGCTCGAACCTGTGCCCATTGGGTACCAATGTGGCATGGAAGACGGGGAAGCTGATGCGCTCGAGGAAGACGTGGAAGTCGAGACGCTAGACGTGGACGTCGGTGGCACAGAATGCGTCGAAGCAGAACCCGGAGCAGTTCCCCACGGCTGACTCCCCCAAGGGTGTTCGCCCTGTGAGCCCCATCCCCACGAGTTCCCTCCTTTCGAACCCCATCTCGCGTCTCCGCCCTGGTTGGCGACAGCTGTGCCGACGAGGCCTGCGAGCAGGACTGAGATTGATGATGCGTGCATGACTGTGGAAGATCGATGTGGTGTGGAGTGGTGATGTGTGTTGAATATATTATCTAGGATATATGTGATAGCGAGAGCGATAGACGATGAGCGAAAGTCGGTAGTGAAACGAGATCTGAAAACGATTGTGATGATGCAGGTCCAAAAGCGACTGTGGGTTGAGATATAGAAAAAGGTACTGACTATGAGACGATATAAGATGATTTAAAGGAAAGTTAATCGCCTACTCATAACCCCATCTGCTACGCCACGGTTTCTAATCCGGGTACGTATACGAGCCCCCCCGTCACCTCCAGTCACCTCCACCCGCATCTAGCAGTGTATTCGGCACGCTTACATCGTGGCGGCAACCGTTCGAAGCGTAGGGCCCGTCTCATAAACGAGTCACAGGCTGAACGGCAGTACCTAGTGGACGGAGGGCATTTGCGATGCGTGCTAGGAGACGAGAGACTTGTACCCGTGCGGACTGCTCACTGCTGGTGATACGAGTGAATTGTGACAAGACGTTACATCGCCCGCCCATGTGCTGACTCCGTGTAGAAGCGAGACAAGCGCCAGCCACCGGTAAGACTTGGACTGCAATGGGTAGAGATTTTCAACGTCGGAGGTGAGCGAACGCAGTGCTTACTGAGTACCTGCGCATCGTGCATCGAGCAGCTGTCAGCGCCGCCACGAGTGAGGCGCAAGAGCTGGCACGGCGTTGTTGTCAGCGCTGCTTGGTAGGATGATGGCTCTACACCACAGCGAAGACGTTTTCTTGTGCGCTCTGTGGCCTTGCTGCTGTTGCTTGACGAGAGGCTGGTATCACTATCGAGCTGTACCAGCGATGGTGCCAGAAAGACGTTGGTAAGCCTCTACCGCGGGTAAAGCTGCCCCCCACGTTGATGTCTCACTCGATCTATTCTCAACCCACCTCTTCTCAATGGGGTGAGCGTTCCGACGCTTCGTCCACGACATCCCTTGCCATCTCGTATACAAGCCGCGTCCTCCAATCAGTGCACCACCGAACAGCGAACCCTGTAGAAAAGATGTGGACGGTGATCGTTATCCACAGATCCGTAGCCTCGTTCCTTGTCAGTTTTGGGATCCGCAGATGGAGAGCCATCGTGTTCCTGCATCTTCGTCGTGTCTCGATGGACCTGTTGCTAGTACGAGGTACTGTAGTGCGACTTGACATGTACATCAGGGACACTGCGCTTCCCTCACGCCCGTCTATCCGCTGTAGGAACCACGATGGGGAGGATCGAGCAAGGCAGTTCTTCGTGATCCTCGGCCAGGATGACCCCAGCCCAACGTAGCCCTACCTACCACTTACCACTTACCACTTACCACGTGTGCTGTAACGCGGTGCAAGCCAATCTTGCATACCCCAATACGAGAGTCGTAGGTCCCTCCACATCCTCCATCTCAGCAGCGGGACCGTGGGACCTCAGAGTTGCGTTGTAGATTATCGAAGTAACCAGCGCACACATCTCACACAGCACAGTTCACCACAGCCGCTCCCAAATTCCGTAGGACATTCTCCATTCATTCATTACGAACTCTCATTCTCATACGTACACCCCCATTCCACTTTCAATCATAGCTCATGATACACGTTCCTTCTCCGTCCCCACGCTCATCAAGTCCGTCGCCAGCAACACTCTTCTTACAGTCTCCGACACCCCACGCTCGCTGCACATTCTTGACAGTCGAAACCTCCCGGCCAGAGAACGAGAACGCCAGTGCAGCGCCCGCTATGCCAGTCTTCCGATGCAATGTGGTGAAGAACGCGGGTGAAGTTGCAGTGTAGCGGCAGCTACAGTGAACGCTGCCATTTGCGGGGAAGGGACGTCTTGGATGCTTTTTGGGTGCAATGGGGCAATGAAAGGAAGACACAAAAAAGGGAAAATGGAGCAGTTGTTGTACATGAAGCTGTGTACGTCGGACTGCGGGCGTAGAGGCATTGGGATTGGATGGAGGCGAGGTGACGATTGGGTGGTCGGTTGGGGATGTGTGTTGACTCGTGGGTGTATTGGGGTGTTCGGGTATTTGTGTTAGGGGAGGGAGCTTTTGCGCTGTGAGGCCTGGCAGATGTTTCTGGAACGGTGAACGCGAGGAGACCTCTTGGTTGCAGTCGCTCGTAGTGGAGGTGCGAAGGCCGTGGGACGTGTACGTGCGATTCACGGAACATGCACAAGACGACATGGGGTGATCTTGGAGAGTGCCTACTTAGACGTCGCTGAAGCATTGAAGGCTTCAGAATTGAGGATGCGTTCGAAAGTCTTTGAGGAGTTGGCTTCTCTAGGCGCCGAAATAGTCGATTCATGTCCAGGCCTTACAAGCGTTTGTTACAAGCGTTTGAGAATTGCGTTTGAGAATTCACCGCCCCCTTCGCTGGCGTTCGCGCTCTCGATCTTTCCTGCGCCGTTCTTTACTCCTCTTGTCAGCTGCCGGCGGAGCGACGGGTGCGCCATCTAAGTCGCGCTCCATAAAGCGGAGCATGTACTCGTCGACATGCGGCCTCTCCTCGTTCGCGACGTCCATCACGATGTCCTGGCCTGCAGCTGCACCAGTGACGTTTGCGGCTTCAGCGTCAACCCCCGTAAAGTCCATCTCGTCTTTGCCCACTGCCTCGATCTGCGCATCTTTGGCAGCCTTGGCAGCTTCTGCGTCTTCCTTGTCCTCAACTGACGCGAGGACTTGATCAACGTTGTTGATGCCCAAGACCTGATCGATGGCGGCGCCCGCGTCTTCGTCTCCTTCAGGTACGCTGGTGCTGTCGTCGAAGGCGTCTTTGATGTTGACCTTGTTGAAGTAATCGGTCGTAAATTCGCCCTCTTGTATTACCACGTTGTCAAGCAAGCGCTTCTGGTTCGATTTGCGGAGAATGTTCGCTTCGATAGTATGTTCGGAGACGAACTTGTAAATGTGGACGTCACGCGTCTGTCCGATACGGTGAGCCCGGTCCTGACATTGCTTGTCCATGGCAGGGTTCCAGTCGATGTCGTAGAATATGACGGTGTCGGCACCTGTCAAGTTGAGGCCAAGACCACCTGCGCGGGAAGAGAGGATGAAAGCAGGATTCGGTTGTCGTTATTGAAACGGTCAGTCGACAGCTGACGGGCTTCCGGTTTCGTTGATCCATCCAATCTCAAGTATCGATGGCCGTGGATGTTGAGGAACTGCTCGAGAATGTCCAAGATGCTAGTCATTTGTGTGAAGATGAGAGCACGAGAACCACGGGCTTGCAGTTCTCGCAGCAGTTTGTCAAGTCGCTGTAGCTTACCGCAATCGTACTGGAGAAGCCTCTTGTCAGGGAAGGCTATGGACAATCGAATTCTAGCCTCGTGGAATGGATCGAGTTCGGGAGGTTGTTGCACACTTCGCACCAGTGCGACACCTTTCTCCGATAGAGTTAAAGACGCCATATCGTTGGCAACAACCGCTGGCGTGACACAGCTGAACTTCCGTATCGAGGGGCTCGAGAACTCTGATCGTTGCGCCAAGGTAGGTACCATGTCTGACAACTTTGACGCAGTGTTCAGGTACCAATCTGACATGTGCTGCTTTCGCTTTGGAGGTTGAGGAACGGATCCAACGGAGAAATGTAACTTCACCATGTCGAGGAACCCACGGCCATAAATGGGCTGTTTGTCGGTGCGGATGCGGGTAAGACGAATGAAGTTAAGAAGCTCATCCAACTTGGATATCTGCGCTGTTGACTGGACGTACGATACCGAAGACGAGATGGTCGATCCATCAAACCTTGTCACTGGACGCACTTGTTGCTCCCGCTGCCTTGCGATCTCGGCCATTGGTCTCGTAGCCTCAATGCGCCGGGTACGAATTATTTCGAGCATTACTTTGTCTTCGTTGGCAACCGGCGTAAGGTTCAGGAAATCTAGATCGACTCTCTCGAATGGGTCCTCTGCCAACAGGCGCTTGCGAACCAGCAGGTCCTTGATCTCGAATTCTGCGGCTGCGGATTTACGCATCGCGAAGGAGGTGACGATTTGACGCGTATCGAAGAGGTCCGGATGATTGCAGACTTTCCGTAACGACATCAGACAGTTGCTAATGGAGAAGTGATTCCCAGAGGCTAAGGCTTGCTTGGTGTCCGCACGACTCATGAAGCCATCGTACAATTGGCGTTGCCTCTTAGAAAGCTTGCATGAGACGATGTGCTCGTACTTTCCAGGCATTTGCTTCTCCACTTGTGACTTCAGCCGACGGAGTATGTAGGGCCGGAGAGAGTGATGCATTTGAGCAATGATGTTCTTCGCGTCGTCATCGAGTTTCTGCTTCCCCTGTTCCATGATCTGCTCCACAGGCTTTCGGAACATCTTGGTGAAGGCTTCCAGGTCGGCCATACCGTGCTCTTGGTTCTCTGGAACGAGAAATCTGAGCAACGACCATAACTCGGTGATGTTGTTTTGAAGAGGAGTGCCGGTCAGGAGAAGTCGTGCTTCGGTCCTAAGCCTCACCATGGACTGCCATCGTAGCGACTCGAAGTTTTTGATGTTGTGCGCCTCATCCAGCACTAGATAGTGCCACTTTCTCTGCTTGATGGCAGACAAATCTCGGATTACAAGCTGATAGGACGTGATCACGACGTTCCACTTATCGTCATTCTGCCAGCCTTTTCTCAAGACCTTGCGCTCTTCGTAGTCGCCGTAGTAAGGGAGGACCTTAAACCCTGGGAGAAACTTCTTGAACTCCATCTCCCAATTGAGAATGACGCTGGTGGGCACGACAATCAGATGAGTCCCCCAGACCTGGTGCTCTATAGCCAAATGAGCAAGCAGCGCAATCGTCTGAACAGTCTTTCCGAGTCCCATCTCGTCCGCAAGGATGCCGTTCGTTGAGTTGTCGTACAGCTTGGCAAGCCAGTCAAGGCCGAAGTGTTGGTAAGTGCGCAATTCGCCTCGCAATAAGGACGGCACTCTCGTGAGGATAGAATCGACAGGTTGCGGAGTGATCTCCAGCGAGCGCTTCTCGCTTCCATCATGAACACCCAGTGATGTCACGGATTCGGGTTCCGTAGGATCTATCGTAGTGCCATCGTCAGGTGAGTTCTGCCGGCTTGGGATACTACTAGCAGGGTTGGCATTGGTCGAAACTTCAGATCGTAAGATGTCGGCACGTTGGGATGGGCCAGAATCTTCGGCAAGAGCGAAGGAGCGAAGAGGCGATGCCGCAGCATCTGGAATGGCAGCTAACGAAGGGCTTTTCGCCACGTCTGTTCCAGCTGAGTTTGTGGGCTCTTGAAGGACTGCAAGTTGACGACTCGAAAGGAACCCAGCTACGCCCCAGCCTGGATCCTCGTCGTCCTCTTCTTCGTCTCCGTCTTCGTCCAACCCACTCTCTGCGCTCGTGCTGTCGTCGTCCATGTCTGTCGTCTCATCTTCGTCGTCAAGAAGATCAGAATCCACGTCTTCGACTACAACATCGGCGACGTCCGTGTCCCTGCCAACCTCGTGGTTGTCTCTGATGTCCAACGTTCTACGGTGAAGTTCTCCATCGCCACCGTCAGTACCTTCCCCACCCGTAGAGATGTAGCCTTCGTCCGTGGCATTAGAAAGCGTTGCTCTAACAGCTTCTCTTGCTACGACGTCACCTTGCTCGTCCGGTTTGGACGACTCCGTATGCTCCCCATCTGCAGCACCGGCGTCGTGGTTCTCTGGTCTAGCCCCGGCAATATCATCGTTCAAGGAGTTGTTCTCGACTTGTGCAGATGCTCCTGGATTGCCACTACCCAAAGCTGCGGCGTATTTCTGCAACATTTCCTCTCGAGTGAGGTGCTTGTCGTCTTCATCCTCCGGTTCCGACTCTTCCTCGGACTCGTTTGCAGATACATTCTCTTCGGACTCCGATGCCTCTGTGTCCATGTCTTCGCCTGATGGGTCAGCGAGACCAACATGCACTCTATCGTCGTTATCTTCTCCATCTGCTCCGTCTGTTTCCTCTTCTCCCTCTTCTTCTCCGTCTTCACCATAGTCGTTCGACAGCAATTCAGATGACAACCTAACTCTTCGTTGTTCTAGAAGAGCTGTTGAGTCTTCCACCATCTTCTTCAGATTCTGGTTCGCCATGGCATCTTTCTCCGCCTCCAGCTTCGCCAGCCGCCTCTTCCTCACTTCGTCTCCGACGAGTTCCCACTTCTTCTGCAGATCTCTGATGACTTGTCTTTGAATTGTGTCTTGGTGCTGTTTCTCTTCTTCCCAGAGCTGCTCTTCCGTCTTTGGTTGCTTGCTCTTCCACACTTCTGCACAAGCAATGGCCAGCTTCCTCGCGCTGTCTCTATGATGCTCGTGCTCCGACTTCATCAAATGCCGAAGCTCCAAAGCGTGGGCCAAAATGTAGTCGGAATGGTCATACCGAGGTGGAGGTTTGTCTTGTTCGTCAGGCATGTAGACCGAACAGAGTGGTTCGCTGAGGATGCCTCCAGGCCGAGCCTTCTCGAGCAATTTGAGCCTGAGTTTTGCTTCCGCTTCAGCTGTCCTGATGACCCTCCCTTCATTCTTCCTTGCCGCCTTCTCATCTTCCAAAGGGTCATCGTTGTCAAGAAACTCTTGTAAGGAAGAGTGCTTTGGCACAGGAAGAATATTCTTGGGGTGGAGAATAGGGGGATCTGGTCTTCGCAGCTTCAACGTGAATCTCTGAACCTGAACCGGCTGCCGAATCGGCTGTACTGTGGATGCGACTGCTCTGCCGACCTCTGCTTGCTGGATTGCGCTCAACTCCGCTGCCCTGCGTGCCTTCTCTGCAAACGACGGACGACCAGGTTTGCGCTTGACTTGCACTGGTGACGGAGGCGGCATGTGGTTGGGCTCAGATTTTAGTATCTGTGGTGAAGCATTGACGTCATGGTGAGATGGAGTTTCCGGATGCGAACTAGAAGCAGAGAAGTTCTCTTGATGCTTGTGTTTCCTTGCAGGCGGTCCGCCTCTGCTTGTTGTCTCTCCTGTCGCCGCGGAAGATTTCTGAGAGCCTGGCGCACTTGCCGGCCGAGTTTCTGCGGTCACGACATTCTGTAGGGTTGAAGCTCTTGAACGAGGTGTGACGAGTGATGACTGGTCGTGCGAAGCTCGTGTCTGCCGTTTGCCACTGGGCGGTTGAAGCTGTGGTGGTACAGCATTTGTCCGCGATGACTTCCGCCTGCCGTCCTCCACGAATGAAGTGGGGCCCTCCACTGCGACTTTCTTCCAGGGCGGCGAGACATGTCGCGATGCCGAGCGTGATCTGCTGTTGAGTTCGGCGAGTTTCCGCTTCTTGGTGGACGGGGCGGCAGAGTCGTGGTTGCTGGTCTCGATGGTATCAGCATGGCTGGTCTCGGAATGTCCATTCTGGACGGGAGGATGGTCGCCGTTGGTATATAGTGAAGCGGAGTCGAGATCTGCCTGTGTGTCCTGTTTGAGGATGTTGCTTTCCGTCTGGGTTGATGGAGTGGTGTGGTCTTGATCGGCTGGGAAAACGCAAACGCGCTCTCCGTCGTGCATCGGGAGCGAGCGTGAGCGTGAGCGTGATTGACGGCGATCCCTCGGAACAGACCAAATCCAGCCACTGGCACCAACACAACACCCCAACTAACAGACACCAGTGGGATGCTGGATGGTAGAGTTGCCGTCGGAGAATCGAATGCCGTTGTCGCTGAGCCGTTGGCACTTGTGTGGCGGGTGTTGTGATGAATGGCGCTCTGGGCTTCGTTGATTGTCAGGAGTTGGGTGCTGCCCCGAGAATTGTTGTCATAAAGCCCTAGCCCACATTTGCACAACCGCCTTGACCGCAACGTGGTCCGAGCTTTCATGACCTCGAACATCCAACATCACCTCTACTGCGAGCTCTGCAGCTGAGCTTTGAGCTCTCTTCACCAAGTCAAGGTACGCTCAATGGCAGAGCCGTCTATGTGTATGTCCTGCTAATATCTGTGTGCCAACAGATGCTCTCCAGGACAGTTATAGCGGCCCGACCGCTTGCCCGCGCCCTCCCCTCTACCCTCCCTCGAACCGCCCTCAACCAGATCAGATGCGCCTCCACCACTCCTCCGTCGTCTCCGGCTGAAGACCTCGCTGCGAGCGACACTGGTGATCCGTTCATGGTCAGGCACACCTCCAGCTCCACCAGTGCTCCCACCTAATCTCACCCTCCAGAACGGGAACTACCCGAACCCCCCACCAGGGAAGCGCAGCCTGCGTGACCCCTACGCCGACTGGTGGGACAAGCAAGAGCGCCGCAACTTCGGCGAGCCGCTGCACGAAGACAACGACATCTACGCCGTCTTCTCCACAGACACCTACTCGCACTTCACGCCGGGCTGGGGCGCCGTACTGCTCGGGACCTTCGTCGCTAGCGTCTTTGGCCTCTGCGCTATCATCAGACCCTTCTATCCGGACAAGCCTAGCGTGCCGAGGACGTTCCCGGGCGGGTTGGATCGAGAATTGGGTGGGAAGGGAGCGATGCTGGTACGTTCATGACCTGGGGAGTGAGTGAGTTGGGCGACTCGTGTGCTGATCGTGGGCGATGTAGGCACGGAGCGATGGAACTGATGTTTGAGAAGGCTTGAGATGGAGTTTGGGATGACGAGCGCTGATGTACATACTTCTGAGTCGCGCTCGTAAGACATTAACTACTGCTCCGAGTCGCATTGTGTCTCGAAGTTGCGGCAGAGCCGCGCAAGCTGCACCTCTTACCAGCGACACCATGTTCTTCAAACACAACAGCATGACCACACAAGGTTTTCGCTCGTAGTCTGTATGATTCGGTGGGGACAGCAAAGTGATTCCCCCAATAAACGCTGCATCGCTTCGCTCGAGCTTTCTAAATCGCTCCGCTTGTGAATCGCAAAAAGCTGATCCCCCAAAATCCCCATCAAATCATCCCACGAGTCCTCGCAGTCGCCAGCTTCCCACATCCCACCGCCGTTTCGATATCCTCCACCTCGTTACACCCCTGCGCCCTCCCACAAGCGCACTCCTTCTCAGCAACGCGATACCATCTCTCCACTCGTTCCTCTCCCTCACCTCCCGCCGCCGTCTCCGCATCGCTCCACTCCTCCCCTTGCGCAAGCTCGTGTCCGACGCGCTTGCGCCACTTCTCGACCTTCGTCCGAGGCCCCACCTGCACTCTCATCTTCCTCCCCCGCCACTCGTCATCTACCTTCTCTTCCTCATCCTCGTCATACTCCTCATCCCCATCATACTCGTCGTCCCCCTCTCCATCCAGTCTCAGAGCGACAGTGTTGTATCTCGGTCCGTCCGCCACGGCATCGCCAGCACCGTCGCGCCCCCGGCCCCAGAGGCGCTCCATCCGGGCCTGAATGGCGTCGCTCGCGCGCGACCATACGAAGATGTCGAGCTGGCGCTCCTCCTCATCCGAATCATACACCTCGTCCTCCCCCTCATCCGTTCGCGGAGCGGCAGGGTCGTACGTCGTGCCGTCCACCACATCATCAGCATCATCGCGCTCCTGTCCC
>AYQD01000215.1:0-13743 GCA_000504465.1 Cryomyces antarcticus CCFEE 534 | reverse complement strand
TGCAGTTTCCTGAGAGTGCCAGGGCGGTCGGCTGTGCTTTCCGCTGCTCTTGTTGCAGCAGGCAAAGCCGAGTTAGCACCAGACTGCGATTTCAGCTCCGTGCGAGAGCCAGGCCGTCCCGCGTTCGAACTGTCTCTGCTCAAGAATGACTCTGCACCAAAACTTGGTGCTCTAACAAACAGCCCGGACTTCCGCTTTGCTTGATTGTCATGTTTGCTGGAGGAGATGGAGAAGGCCCGCTGCCCGTCGTCATCGGCAACAAGCTGCGGATTGATCCGGCCATTGGGGGAAGGCACAACTGGATTCGAGTTCCGGAGGCTGTTCCTCCCAAAGAAACGAGAGGTGCGCTTTGCTCGCGGATCAGGCGTAGCGGACTGTGGTGGTCCGACACCAGGAAGTTGGTACTCAATATTGTGTTGCCGTGGGTCGATCGCAGGCGAGGTGAACCGCTGGGTTCGAATGTCCATCCCATCTTTTGGCGGCACAACTGGAGGCGTGTCATAAGCTGGAGTTTGACGAGCATACGTTTGCTGCATGGAGTTATGCACGTGAGGCTGTTGTTGATATCCTGTCTGATAGCTCGCAGGCATACCCGCAAGTTGCGCCGCTGCCATAGCACCGGAAGATTGTTGTCGTTGTTGGTATCTCTGAAATGGTTGTTGAGTATGTCGAGGCAACGCTTGCTCCCCAGAGTATGGTTGTCGATTGAGAGATTCCTGTGAGAGATGACCGTCTGTATCTCTTGGCAGGGGCATATAAGACATCGGCCGCTCCTGTTCAGCTTCAGACGTCTGATAGTAGCGATTCGCGAATTGTTCTTGGTATACATGTTGCGGACTCGCACCACGCTCACCAGCAGACTGAGCATTGACTGCCGGTGTAGGACTGTCTTGATGGCCGCCTGGCTTGCCGCTCTGCCATGCTCCTTCACTCGGCCGTTCAATCTCTTCATCCGAGATATCAGGAGACGCCCTTGCGTCTACCGGAGAAGCCAATGGCTCATTCAAAGCCGAGATGGGGCGTAGCTGTTCTTCGGCAGGTGAGTCGTACTTTGCGTTAACGTTTGGATTGCCGGAAAAACTATTCGTAAAATCACCAGCTGACGGTACCGGGGACGGCTCCTGGAGTGATCTGTTGGCCCAAGGACTGGACAAAGAGAGTTGACGCGTTGCCTCTGTCTCATCCGGTCTACCAGATCCTAGGGCATGACGTAGTTGAGTGGGAGTGATATCCTTGTCAGCATCTTGATCTGAGGGAGCATTACTGACTCTTTCCCAGGTGTCTGGTGTCGACGCTCGGCTTCGGAGTCTGTCGTCAAGGGCTCCCATCTGGGCTTCTTGTTCTTTTGACGGCAGAATAATATGTAAGGGCTCCGCTATGGGGACGTCGGGTGGCTCTTGTGAAAAGCTGTGGATTGGTTGATCGCCTCTTTCAAGGAGTCTCTTGTCCGTCTCACTGCATTCAAACTGTGCAGATCTATGTTCGCCTTCCCTAGGCACGGTTCTGTCTTCCCGGTCAGCCCTGATTGCCCCGATGGCTCCCCTGACCGTTGTCTCGGCTCCTAGAGCCGGCAAGGCTTCAAGAGTAGCACTGGGTAGCACCCTAAACCGTCCAGGAGTCACGCTTCCCTCGTCTTCGAGCCCATCTGTAATATCTGCGTTCCACGGTGCGTTCCGTCGCTGGTCCTGTTCCATAGAGCCAAGGAATGCGTTTTGCGAAAGCTCCTGCCCTGCAGGAGGTACCGCGGTCTGCGTATCAGCAAAGAGGAGGTCCTCGCTCCTACTTCGACTCAAAGTTGGTGGTGTGGACTTAGAAGGCCCAAATGCGTCATCGTTGTTCGCTGGTAGTACGACGGATGAGGGCCTAGAGCGGTTGGAGCGGCGGAAGAAGGAACTTGCGGATGGGGACGAAGAGGACGATTCGGTGGTCTGTTTGCGTTTGTATTCTCAGCATGTGGACATCGTAGGGGATAGTGGTAATGATGGCTATAACTAGGAGACTGTACTCGCCGTGCCTAATTTAACACGAAGCTTTCTCAAGTGGCGCGATCAAGCCACGGAACAAAGTCCTGAGTCCAAAGACAATAGCTGAAACGCCCAAGTAGTATCGTTGGACATTGGCCGAACTCCTCAGGCAGGCCAACAAATGACATGGGACCCAGATTCCACGCAAGTGGACGACGCAGAAAAAGAAGCAGATGTGAAGAGATCAATTATCTACCTTGTCATCCCCACCTCCCACCCCACTTCCAAATCTTTTCTTGCCCTTAGCGAATAGTCCCTTTGCACCCACCATCCCCTTTCCACCCATCTTACCGGCAGAGGCTAGCAGATCTTTCCCCTTCGCCTGCATATGCTGACCGGTGATCCGCCTCTCACCGACACCGGCACTAGGACCGGCCAGCCCGCCTTGGTTCGACGCGCCAACTGAACTCCCAGGTGCGAGCTGGCCCATCCCAGAAGCTGAGCTAGACCTGGCGTCCGGGATTGCCGATGCAGAATCGAGGTACTGCTGATAATACGGCGTTCCCTGCTGGGTGCTACCACCCTGCTTTGTGAACCTCATAATAGATGGAGAATGCCGATGTTTAATGGAGCCATTCTTTCCAGGTATCGAGACGGACGGTCGCTGGGCTTGCGAAACAACCTCGGCATGTTCCGGATGTGCTGCAAGAGTAGCGGCAACCCATTCAGACAGGCCGGTGTTGATACCCGCGAATTGTTCACGAGTTTTGTTGTACGTCAGGATGCGCTCATTGGTGGATTTCAGGGCTAGTATCTCACGGAAAGGAGGGATGCGTGTGGATGGAGAGATCGGAGACTGTGATGCAACTGTTGACGGCAGAACAGGAGATACGCCGGTCTGAAGGGTCGGAGTAAGTTCTCGGAGAGGGACCGGACTGACTGGACTGTCCAGTGATTGTTTCGGTGAACTCAAATATGGAGAGGACTTATCTGTTGCATGCAACGTGTGCAAACTTTCTGTTGAAGCGTGACCTGGAACAAGTGGCAGCGTTGCCGCCAGAGTCTGGCCCTCCGTAGCAGCGCCTGCTGAAGCGCTGGCCGGAGTTTCCGGTACCTGTGGCTCACTATTCGCGGTATGTTGCTGGGCAGTAGGTCCGTTGTCGACTACGGCAGAGGGAGCGCCATGAGCACTTTCAATATCCGGTGTCTCCGGCTCCGGCTCAAGCTCGGCGTTTACAGCATGTAGTCCTGCAGACCGTTCTGTATATGGCATGTTATCCCTAGAAGCAAGCTCGGCAACAGTAGCGTTGGAAATGAGATCGGAAGCAGGCTTCTTCTCCCAGCTGAAACGCTTGCTCAGCAATGCAGGCTGCGCGTCGAGTATGTTCTTAGTAGCCCGGTGCGGATGATCTGGAGCAACGGGAAGAGGGTAATGTATCTCTTCTCTGACTGCGGGGTCTGCAGGCGGTTGGGCAACGGAAGGTGAGGGCTCGTCGCAGTCCTCGTCCACCCAGGGGTTCTCACTCACACGTACATTGTCTTCGTTCAAGGGTGCACCACCAGGCCGATAGCTATCATGTTCGCGAGGTGCAATAGTGCTCTCACGATTGTGTTGGAGTACGGGAACTGCACTCCAGCTTGACTGGATAGGTGAAGCTGCATTACCAGCCTCCGCGCTTCGGGCGTTCGGTTGCGGAGTAAGGCTCCTGACAATCTCGTTCGTAAGTCGGTCACTCTCTGCCTCCGGAAGTGAAGAGTCAGTGCTCGATTGCGATACGAGTGCCGGTCTCTGCGCCTCGTCCAAGTCTTTAGTCTGCATTGGTAGGGCTAATCTACTCTCTTTTGGCGGTGACGAAGAGGCAAAGTAGTTGGACGTCCGACTAGGCGACTCAGCAGATCGGATATCCTTAGGCGGAGGTGTAGGTGGTATGCTTGAGGCTGCGGAAGATGCAGTCATGGACCTCTGAACCGCGAGCGGACGAAGGTAGATATCTCCAAAAGATTGTTTCCACGTTTCAGGCTGCTTCGAGGGCGCATCTGCCTTCCTGGTTGGTGCTTCAAAATCTGTGTCTACACTTTCCGACGGCTCCTGATCCTTTCCCATACCCATAGAAGCCATCAGCGCATCGGCCATAGCACTTCCAGCGGCTTGCAAAGCTGCCAAAGGGTTAGTATCGAGTGCTGGAGCTTCTTTACTACTCAAAGGGTGTTTGGCGGTCGTCGGAGTGATGTCCATGTCATCACTTGCGTGCTTCCTAGTGGCCGTCGGCGTAGTCGGTAGTGATGCGTCCCAACTGCCCTCGGAGCTGATGGACCGTGCCCGAAGCGGAGACCTCTGTGGACTCACGGAGGTTTCTGTCTGCGATCTTGTAAGATGAGATTGCTCTTCCGTTCCAGCCGGCGTGGTCGTGCCCGGAGTTGTAGCATAAGAAACCCATTCACCCGGTAGTTTAGGTCTGAAATTGTATCCTCTATCGGCTGTTGATGGCCGGGGTAGTGGCGTCTCTAACAAGCTGGACCTAACACCGGGTAAATTCAAGTCTGACGTGGATGAACGCTCTCCCTTCACAGCACCGCCCATACGACCCCGTGTAGGTGACAAGCTTTCTTTACTCGTGTTTCTCGACGACCAACTATTCGTCGATGATACAGATATCGCTGAGTTACGTCGTGAACTGTTGATTTCATTGAACCGTTCCGCAAGATCGCGTACTCGGCCCTTCGAAGGCGATTCGGCTTGTGGGATTGGAGAGACAGCTCGGGACGCTGATCTCACTTCGGGCGCTGGAGAATGCCTGTGCGTGTCCAAGTAGAGAGCTCTAGAATCTTGAACAGCTTGAGCTGCGCCAGGCACATGTTTGTTAGGACTTGAATTGACAGCGTGAGCGATGTCAGCTTCGCGTGTCGTGTAGTTGATCGAAGGGTGCGTTGTCTCCGCCGACAGACCCACTTCCGGTTGGTGGAGATCAGTAGAGCTACTATCTTCGATTTCACCTGTCTTTGGTAACGGCATCTGATTGCTCGCCTCGATAGCTGGAGACCTCGCAGGACTGTTGCCCGGGCTGGGCGTATCGAGATCGCGGCGGTAGCCTGGTGTGAAAGATATGGGTTGCGAATCAGCTGACGCATTACGTGAGTGTGCCGGCGAAGGCTTTCGTGGAATTTGGTTCAGGACTATCGAAGTAGCCGGGGCAAGGGGCTTTGCATTTTGTGTGATGAACTCGCCACTCTCTTCTGCAATAGCAGGTGTTGACCTTTGTCGTACTTCAACGGTAGGTGCGGGGGGAACGCGACTCATGATTGGACTGATGCCGGCAGTACTGTCAGTATTACTTCTCGAAACACTCGACCCAGTTTGAGACTGCGAGTCCTCCCTCGACACAGGGGTTGGGGGAACAGAGGATTCGTCAGGTCTGTCGAAGGCTTGATGAACGACTGATCGGAAACCTATAGATGGTTGGTGCTGGAGACCACTGGATGGTGCTGCACTAGAATCAGAAACATCTGCCGAGAGATGTTGGGGCTGGTTTGCGATTCCGGGCAAAGCAGCCGTATCCGGAGTCAGAGAATCTTGAGCCACGAAGGCGGGTTCGGAAGAAGCCCAGAAGTCGTTACTAAACGATGTTGCAACTGTAGCTACTTCGGGTAAGGTAGGACTCGTAGAGTGACCAACTCCACGATCAGAGACAGTTGACGGCTCCGCTGGGGCGCTGCTTGCCGCGTGTGTAGGCGAAGCAACATTTGCACCGATTGCCCTGGCCAGGATAGGATTATCGACTGTAAAGCCAGAAAACTCGTATTTGTTGCTTCTCTCAGGAATGGGCTCGAGTGACGTGTCCGCCTTTGTTGCTGCCTCGCGGCTCTCCAAAACAGGCTCAAGACTCTGACGACGTCCCGTGCTGGGTGCTAGACTCTCAGAGCTGGTTCTTTGCCTTGGTTCGATAGGTGACAATCCTGCGTCCACGGCTGATGGAGATGTAACGGCAGCCATAACCGGTTCTTCAGAGTCTGGAGACCGACGCTCCCTTTCACGTTCTTCCTGCATGCGCTTATAGATATCGGCCGGTCTGATGAAAGGTAGTGGCTTCCCGGGATCACTTGGCGCGCGGTCTCGTGAGGGTGCCGTAGGCGACTCTGTTGACTGCATTGGGCCAGAGGTGAGGATAGGCGCTTGAGCGGTAGGCGACGTTTGCAGGCCTATGCTGCTTTTGCGTGGAGGAAAACGAGCTCCCGCAGGCGAACTTGTAGCACTCGGCGGTGCAGGTGAAATTCGCGTATGCAGTGGTGGAGGCAGGGCCGAAGGAGAGAAGTCTCTGCGCTGTTGAAAGTCCACGGGCTGTGTATTGCTCATTCCGCTGAAGCCAAACTGACTTTGACTGTCATAGCTAACATTCCGTTGATCGCTTCCAGGTTCCGGCCCTGTTCCCATGTTCGAGGAACTTGGTACATGTTGGTGCTCACTGAGTCGTTGTCCATACGGTTGCTGGTATTGTGGCACTTTAGCGATGGGAGGCACGCCTCCCGATGAAGTAGCAATATTTCCCGTATCCAGCGACGGAGGTTGCGTCCTGCTCAATGACGACGATGGTAACTCCGAAGAGAACGCCCGTCTCTCGTCACCCGCGTCGAAGGAGTTCGTGCGCCGCGGTAGTATATTGCTAGCTGATAAGGGGTTGGTGAAGCTTCGACCAGGCTCGGTGCTACCAACAGTCTGGCCAGGTTGTCTCGAGCTCGTGGGCTCAGGAAGGGGCGGTGGCTCGTTGTCTGCTCCATATTCGTCGTATTCATCATACTCGCCCCAGTCGTCACCGTCGTAAGAATATGACTTGGCTTCCACCCATTTCTTCGTCTTTGCACGATTGACGTTACTTTTGAAGGAAGGAGGTTGACCTGGTAGCGAGGTACTCGGCGGTTGTCTATCACTACAGGAGAGATAAGAAGGTGTCATTTGTTCATTGCCTTGTCACGACTTACAGCGGTGATCTCGCAGACCCTCCGGGGGCTTGCCATCCAGACATGTTTGTAGCCCGACTTAGAACCCGCGCGGTCAGGGTCCCTTGGGGAGCAAGTTGGCGCAGCGCATCGATGTCAGCCTATCTGCGCAAGCTTCAGATCTTCGAGGAAGTTGCAGCGGCCCTAGACAGCGGAGGGAACAGGTGCTGAGCAGGAGAGAAGGACCGGCTGCTGTCGCTGTCGAAGGGCTGAGCAGAGGAGAACTTGAGCCTTCTGTTTGCGCAACCAGCGTTGGAGTTGAGCCGTCACTGCAGATTGGTCGCTCGCAGGATGTTTCGGTCTCTGAAGTGGAAGATAGCTTGGTAAGGGAGTCACAACAAAGCATCTCGAGGATGCGCGGCCTTGTTGGAGTTCGGGCCCGGACGCCTCTTCCTTGTGCACCACGTGAAAGAAAGCAATGGCATACGGCTTGATTGAACATCTCAGAGCACAACTTCCTGAACTGCTTCACAGCACCAGATTCTCTTGTCGCCTGCCGGTCTTCGGTCTCCAGTATCTGTGTCCAAAACCTGCACCACCTAGCTGTCGCGACAATTCAAAGGCGCCGAAACCGCGACATTCCGCTCCCTACAACTACGTAGGACACACCTGGCGATAGCCTCTCACCCTCCAGTCTGCCCAAGCCGGGCTTGGAACTCACTGTACGGCACTCCGTAGAGCTCAGTATCTCTCAACATCCACCGGGGCCCTCGTCCTTCTCATAGCCACAGCCATGACCACCTCAATACAAGACCGCACTCCCGAGTTCCGCTCCATCCTAACACAAGCCCAACGCCGCCTAAACACCTCGAAACCCAGTGCTCAGCGGCAGTCCTTCCTCTCGTCCTCCGAGAAGCACGCGGCAAATGGCGCCGCGCCCACAGCACGGCAGCGCTCCGAGTTTGCACGAAAAGCAGCGGAGATAGGGCGGTCCATATCAGGGACAATGGCGAAGCTAGAAAGGCTCGCACAGCTAGCAAAGCGGAAGACGCTGTTTGACGACCGGCCGCAGGAAATCAACCAGCTGACGTTCGTTATAAAACAAGATCTGTCTGCGCTGAACGGGCAGATTGCAGGACTGCAGACACTCTCGCGGCAGCAGCATCCGTCGTCATGGAAGCAGTCGCAATCGGGAGCCGGCAGTGGAGACCAAGAAGGCGACCACAGCAAGAACGTCGTGATGCTGCTGCAGGGCAAACTGGCCGACGTGGGCGTGAATTTTAAGGAGGTGTTGGAGGTCAGGACGCAAAACATGCAAGCAAGCAGGGCCAGGACAGAGAACTTCGTGTCGTCTGTATCGTCACATACTCAGCCTTCGACGCTGGATATCGGACGGACCGACTCCCCGCTGTACAGTACACCACGGGAAAGTAGATCACCGAAACCCGGATACAACCAGCAGAATGGAGACCTCCTGAGTCTCGATCCGTCCTCCTCGAGCTCCGCACTCGCTCTCTCGGGTCCGCAATCGGATGCTCAGCTCCTCATGATGGAGGAGGGCGCTCCACAGAACACATACATCCAGCAGCGCGGTGAGGCCATCGAAACCATCGAGCGCACCATCGCCGAGCTGGGCGGAATCTTCGGCCAGTTGGCACAGATGGTGTCGGAGCAGTCAGAAATGATACAACGCATCGACGCAAATACAGACGATGTGGTTGACAATGTGCAAGGGGCGCAAAAAGAGTTGCTGAAATATTGGGGAAGAGTGAGCGGGAACAGGTGGCTTGTGGCTAAGATGTTTGGGGTCCTTATGATCTGTGAGTTACTTCCACTCGCCCAATCTTATTTGAGTTTGTTACTGACATCGAGGTAGTCTTCCTTTTATGGGTCCTGATCGCCGGCTGATTCTTGGCCGAGCATGGTGTAATGGTGCTGAAGGCAAGATTGGGCGTTCTCGAGGGCGTTAGTTTCGAGCAGTCGGAGCATTAGACCGGCGCGTCCCCTGTGTTGCTTCCTCACACGTCCCTGAATACACGGCGTCGGACAGTTCAGTTAGATGGCAAGGAGACACTCTATAGACTGTACATTATCACGGTCATTGACTCCTATAAGACGACAGGCACCTGAGATCCATACCGGCCTCACAACGGAGACACCTGTCTGGCTCGATCGTGTAACTCACCTTCGACTTCCAGCCGTTAGAAGAAGCACAAGGAGCAGTCTGAAGTCCCGCTGGTGTCTTAAGGTTCTCTGGAACTGCTCCTCATTCGTCACGTGCTGATTCTCTTGGTCAGCTGGAGTCTTGCACTCTGTAGTGTATCAACGGCCTCTGATCTGCCACGAGACATGCAATCTTTGGGGACTAAAGCTTCCCACTGAATTCTCCTTGTCGTCGCTGGAGTGTTCTATCCCACAGTGGCTTCCTTACGTCTTTACACGTGTGAAGACCTCAAGGGGTCGATTGTGGAATGTGCAGCACGCTCGCCTCAGAAAGCGGTACCTCAGACGCCATCCAGATGTTAACTTGGGGAGTCCATTACTTCTTTCAGTCTTGCCTGCTCTCGTATAGCGTGCATGAGGTACAGTCCACTGAGCCTACTCCCACGCCTGCAGTTTGGGAAGCACTGCAAAAAAGACTGCAGAACAGACGTTCGCTCCTTTAAGACGTGTCAGGTCTTCGCTCTCGTTGCATCATTTCCTTCGACTTTGCTTTGAAGGCGCTATAATCACACCCACCGACCTCACTGAAGTTGTGGTGATAAAACATCTCACGGCAGATATCGTCACCTGCTCGTTCCCCTTTTCGAGACACGGCTTGATTTAGCTTGGTGAACGTGGGACTATAGGTGAGTGACGGGGCGTTGCTTCTCTCGTATTTTGATTCTGAATTAGTGCATGTTGTATGTCATCGATTCAATCCTTCTACGCAGGAAGAAGCCTATTCATCTGCTTTTCCCTACTTCTATGTAGCGCGTCTCATACATGAAACTAAACTCGAGCGTCCTCACCCAAGGACATGTTGTGTCTCCATAGCAAAACAAGCAGGCTTCCAAATGGTTAGAGAGATTGCTTTTGCATCAATTCGTATCTCCTCTCGCGTCAACGAAGCAGTGGCGAGCTTTCTCTAATATATCTTGTCTTGCACCTCTCGATCATACGAATCCTACAAACGAGCTGCTAGTCCGTCTCTCAACAGGCTTTCTAGCCGTCATCTCCCCACCATCCCTGACCGCCGGAGTCCGCGAAGTGGTCGAGACCTTCGGCAACGGAGAGGTAGCGTACCTGATCTGCCCAAACGCAGAACATTATTTCCTCCATGACTGGTACAGTGTCTTTCCCAAAGCAACGGTAATGGCGCCACAAACGTTAGTGACCAAGTTCGCATCCGGCCAAGTGAGTGTCCCACACGTTCCCATCACACTAGCTTTCCCGTGCCAGCAGTACTCGCCCGACATAAAGGAGTTCGAGCATGAATTCGAAACCGCTTTTTTCTGCGCCAACGCAAATGAGATAGTGCTTCTACACAAAGCATCCCGCACGCTGCTGATAGCAGACATGGTCTTCAAACCTCCCGCTACAGAATCGTATTCTAAGTCGGACGATTCTGCAACAGTGACACTCTCAGGTAGTCTCGCATTGCCATGCTGACTAAGAGCTTGCTCCGAGTTGCTAAACCGAGGGTCTGCACTCCAGCATAGATACTTGTTTTTGACTGCAGGGCTACTACTTACCTCAGAAGCTCTTCCCAGAACAAGAGTAAGGCTTGCGAGTGTCGCTCCATGCATCGCTCGCAAGCGCCGCATGAGCATACCACTCCATGCGAGAACTTCTACGCAACCTCCGTACATTCACGTTCAGACCTACCATTAATCAATGGCGCGAGCCGACATGACACTTGTCTGAGACTGCTTTTGTTCTGCACGACCTGAGTGCTCACCAGTAATGCCTTAGGCGTACACTACTCTGGGCAGAGCTATGAGCTGAAGGCAAAATGGACGTTTCGAAATCTCATCCGGTAGCAGTAGCTATAATAGTCCTCTTCGTAAGCCTCTTCGGCCGTCCCTTCTCAGATTCAGGTATCAAAGAGATCCCATGAAAAGACTAGTATGCCCCGACTGTCTCCATACTTCTACAAGAATTCATTTTATGTCCGTTTCTCCATCTGCAGCCAGGGCCGCCCCATCACTGGTTTTGGGGCCACATGCGTGCAATAGAGAAGCTGAGAAAGGAACTCCCACTCGGGTTGCATCCGCAAAACCTTCCATATTTCATACGTGAGAAGTACGGACTTGGTAACATCTTTTACCTGGACGTTTGGCCGTTCACTTACCCAATGTTGATGTCTTGGACACGGAGATTGCGCAGCAGATTAAGGTGCAGTATGTACGTCTGCGTCCAGCGGCTGGTAGACGGCTGTGCTGATGAGTCAATTCGCAGAAATTCCCTGCCTAAGCATGATGCTGTCAAACCGTTCATGGTTAATTTTGGTGGCCATGAGAATCTCGTTTCCTCCGATGGACATACATGGAAGACATGGCGCTCGGTCTTCAACCCAGGTTTCTCTCAGGCGCATCTGATGACTCTCGTACCAGGCATTGTAGACAATTCGCTGATCTTCTGCGACATCCTGTCTCGTCATGTAGACGAAGGCGATGTCTTTCGATTAGAGGAAGCTGCTACTCGGTTGACGGTGGACATCATAGGAAAAGTGATATTGTACAAGCCCGCCCTCTTATTGTTAGACTCCAAGTACATGACATGCTGATGATGACCAGGGACGTATCGCTCGATTCTCAAAGATGCCAGAACGAGCTCGTAGAGGCGTTCAGAAGTCAAGTGGATCGGCTATTCAAAAATACAGAACGAAACCTCTTCAAACGGTGGAACCCCATGCGGCCTATAATGCTGTGGTATAACACCCGCAGAATGGACAGCTTTCTAGGTCGAGTCCTCGATGAGCGTTTCTCTTCCCGAGAAGTACCGAAAGCAATGAAGGAAAAGCACATCATCGACCTAGCACTTGAAACCTACCATGGCCACCAGCAGCAAGACAACCTCGTAGAAAGCAAAAAACCACAGACCATGGATGCGAATTTCAAGAGACGCGCGATCAACCATATCAAGACCTTCATCTTCGCAGGACACAACACCACTTCTTCAGTCATCTGCTACGTATACCACCTCCTGAGCAAACACCCGACTGCCTCGCCGCTGTTCGCAAGGAGCACGACGACATCTTTAGTACAGACCTGTCTATAACAGCAGACACTATAAAATCAAATCCACACCTTCTGAACAAACTCGAGTATACTCTCGCAGTCATCAAAGAAGTTCTCCGCCTCTACCCACCAGCCACCTCTATCCGTAGCGCTCCTCACGGGTCAGTCGATACCAATCGCCCAGTCTCCGTCTGCCGTCGACACTCATAAACCCCGCCAGTAAGCTAACGCCCCCTGTACAGCTTCACTATCCACGACCCAGCCACGGACATGTCCTACCCAGCCTCGCCCTTCATGGTCTGGATCAACAGCCCAGGCATGCACCGCGATGCCTCACTCTGGGGTCCCACCGCCTCACTGTTCGATCCGACCCGCTTCTTGCCGCGCAACACTGTCACCACCCCCACTGACGCCAACTCCAAACCCAGCGTCATACCCTCCAACGCCCCCCGCCCCCTTCGAGCGCGATCCCCGCGCCTGCATCGGCCAAGACCTCGCCCTGCTCGAAGCAAAAACCATCTTGTCCCTCACGCTGCGCCAGTCCGACGTGCGCGCCGCCTGTGATGCCGCCGCTTTAGCGGAGCTGGACAGGCTGGATGAGAAAGCGCATGCGACGGGGTGGCGCAGAGACGAGAAGGGCCGTGCGGGCGTGCAGGAGGCGTTCGGCGACGAGGCGTAGCATATCAGGTGCTGAGGGGGACGGCGAAGCCGAGGGAGGGCATGCCGGCAAGGGTGCGGCAGAGGGGTACCTGAGGGTGCTTGGAGGCAGGGAAATGAACTCGGCCCTGGCGGCTGGCCCGCTTCGCTCCACTTCGTTCGTCACAGGAGAGGCGAGGGGAAAGCAAGGGGGGGTCATCGACGGCGTCTTCTTTACAATGCCATCTCCCGGGTCCAAGAGTGAGTTCTCTCAGTGTTGGAGGAACGAGCTAGTGAGTCCTGACGTGCCCCTGAATCCATGATCTGGAGGCCAGACGCACACGGCAACCAAACTACGAGCGGGAGACGAGCGTGAAACGCATCCTCGATTAGAATCCCCCTGAAGGCCGTCGCGAGTCTTGTTAGCGCTGGTATATACCTGGTTCCATCCGCCAGGGTTGGCTACAACGTCTTCCTCCCTCTCTCCCTCCGCGTATCTATCCAACGGCCACGCAATGCAAGGCGATGTCGACTGAACAGACCGACTGTAGCTGGACCCCGCAGCGTCCGTCTGCGTGCACAGCCGTAGATTCCTAGCGATACCAATCGAGCATTGGCAGCGATAACACATAGAAGTGAACATCCCCGCTGAGCGCCCGTCTCTTGGAAGCCGCCACTTCCTTCCGATCTATGCAACGAAGCCATCGAATCCACTACCGGCTCGACCCCTCGGCGTGGGTTTCCGCTTCGGAAGACGAACCGTCAAACAGGGCGGACACTCCAGACCTACCACGCGTGACAATGTGCGCTTTGTCGTGCCGTGGTTTACGTCGGTATTTCGGCTGCTACGGCTCTGAAGCTGCACACGTCCAGTCAGGAAGTATTTAGACGGTTGGGTCCAGGCCAGGTAGAACGGAAAGACCGACCGGTGCCTTTGTCCGATCACGAGGCCGTGACAGTGCTGTAACGTCGTTTACATTCACCTCTTG
>AYQD01000214.1:0-13747 GCA_000504465.1 Cryomyces antarcticus CCFEE 534 | reverse complement strand
CAAGAGGTGACGACGGCGAACTTGCCGCAGACCTCCGGCGCAAAACAACTTCCCAATCTCACGAAGTCTGTTTGTCGTCAATCCAACATTCAGACCACAACACTCCAGTACAATCTTCGCATACCCTCAAGATGCCGCTCCCTTCTGTATTCCGCGTTCCGCGGCTGAAGGTGCCATTCCCCATCTTCCTCCTACCACCTGCACAACACGGATTGTTGACGGATGACAGACCTTCCTCTACCTGATGTCCCTTCGCACCGGCACAGAACTCGTCACACTCTCTCTCCTTCTCAACAAAGTCTCCGGCCTCTACGGCATCCTCGCCCTGCTTACCGGCTTCCACCTCTTCCCGCTGCAACTGTCCATGTACATATACAGCCTGGCAGCCCTCGCGCTGCTTTGCTACCTAGCGCCCCACATCCGCCAGCAGTCGCCACTGCAGTGCCTCGCCCTTGCGTGGTTCTACATCTTCGACTCGTTCATCAACGCCGCCTACACCGCACTTTTCGGCCTGTCCTGGTTTGCCGTCCTCGCCGCCCACGTCAGCGACTCCGACGCTCCCGCGAGTGACTTGGTCCCCGGCGGAAGCACCATCGATGACACCGCGGGCTTCACGTCGCCCAAGTACAACGTCAGCAGAGTCGACGTTATCGCGACGCCCGCCGCAGGCGTGACAACGGGGCAAGACGCCGTCGCATTCGGCACGCCCGCCAGTGCCGCCGCCTCCTCGATGCTCGGCAGCGCCGTCTTCCAGTCCGGCAGCATCGCCTCGATCAGCATCATCAGCGCGCTGTGGGCCGTGCGGCTGTACTTCGTCCTCACCGTGCTAGCCTACGCGCGCGGCGTGCTGCGCCAGCACATCCTGGCGACGGGGTCGGCGTTCCAGCCGCTGCACACCGGGTCTGACAGCGCCGAGCTGGCTGAGAACCCGTTCCGACACGGCCGGGTCGAGGGCGCGGGGTGGCAGGGCCGGCTGGGCCGCGCGATGGTCGCTGTGGGCAGAGGATACTGGTTCGGCAAGGATGATGGTGATGAGTGGGCCAGAGGCGTTGGTGGGAAGTTTGGTGGTGGTGATGGCAGGAAGCTGGACGGGACGGCACAGCGGACGGGGGTTGGAGAGCGGGAGAGGAGGGCGAGGAGCGGGACGGGACCGCCGCCGTTGAGAGTTGCGGCGCTGCAGGAGGTTCGGTAATGAAGCGGGACGAGAAGAGACATAGAGGTGCACGTAGCGGGGTCAGCTTTTCATTGGAACGGTCGGGATTTGGACTGCATGTTGGAAGCAAGCGGGTGTCTCGGTTTCCTGGCTGTCTCCGAGAGGTACACTACAGTAACACAACAGCAGAAGCACAAGGTGTTTCTTCAGAAGCACACCACCGTCAACTAACAACCTGGGCCACAAGAATAAGTCGAACGATCGCTGAACACACGTCTGGGCATGCCCTCCAATCTCAACGTGTACTGCACAGACAGTGCCGCTCGATGATGCTATACAAGATGCTGACACGATCTGAATGCATGTTTTCAACCCCACTAGGTTCCCCCTACTCCGGAACGCCATGCTTAACAGTTTGGTCTACGCGCGGGGCGTGCAAAGCTGTACAAGTAGAAAGATCGCGGGATGTGGATCGCGGATGATGGCGTCGAGTGCTACTAGCAGGCGCAGGATTGGCTCTCGACCGGTTGCGAGGGGTTGATGTTTACGTCGATCACTGTGGGGCGCCAGAGGTTAGCATAGGACACGCAAAACGATCTTCGAATGCTGTCATCCTCTTCCTCCTCTTCCTCAAGCATCCTCCCAATCCTCCGAGTCTTCTTCGTCTTAGTACCGTTCCCCTGTGCAGACCTGACTTACTCTGACTCTGCCCTTGCGCCCCCTCCCCCTCCATCCCCGGCAACGCCTGCGCGATGCGCCGGAACAGCGCCTTGACATTATGCCCAACTTTCGCCGACGTCTCTATGAACATCAGGTTGTTCGCCTTCGCCTCCGCCTCGCCCTGCGCTGTTGTCACCTCGCGCTTGTCGTTCAGATCCGTTTTGTTGCCTACTAGCACGATGATCACATCGTTGCCGCGCTCTGCCCGCACGTCTTCGACCCATTTCTTCGTGTTGTGGAAAGATTTCGTGTCTACGGGGTGGGAAGTTAGCTGGGGTGGGAGGGGGTAGGGGAGGTGGGGGTGGTGTAGGAACGTACTGGAGATATCGTAGACGACGACGGCGACGCTGGAGTCGCGGATGTAGGAGGGGATTAAGCTTCGGAATCGCTCTTGCCCTGCCGTGTCCCACAGCTGTAACCGTACTGTCCGGTCCTCGAGGTACATTGTCTGTATGCGCCCGTCTCAGCATCAAAACTTCCTGCATGCGCTGATTCTTTTCCACTAGAGTTCTTCTCCGCACCTTTGAGAGAAAGTCTATACCGATTGTCGCTTGGTACATGTTGTCGAAGGAGTCATACATGAAGCGCGTGATGAGGGATGTTTTGCCGACTGCAGATGGTTCATCAGATGGAAGTCTCTTTGTTCTGGAATGGCGGAGGTGTAGTTTATACCACTCTGCTCTCCTAGAAACACCAACCTGCGCGACCATCATTGTCAGCATGCAAGATCCGCGAGACACCTCCATGGCCAGCTTACTTGAACTTCTTCAGCGGATTCGAATAGGACCCGACTCCTGATTGCGCCATTGCGGGAGGGTTCGAGAGACTGACACAGGACTTGAAAGGTGTGCGACAGGCGAAACAGCACAGCTCTTCCTTGAATCAAGTGTTTGTGTAAATGCACGGTACTGTCGATTTAAGGAGGCCTTACAATTCACGCCTGAACATCTCCCCAAATCCATGCCCTCATCAGCCGGCTGCCGCTTGCAGCAGGGTTCATGCTTGGCCTTCCGAGCACGCCGCCGGAGCCAGCTCGGCCCGAGAGCCGTACAGAAATTCTAATGTATCATGAAGTTGTTGGACAAGCCGCAACGAACAACAGACACGGCCAGATTCACCACTTCCCTTGGTGTTTGGAGACATGGCAGAAGTCACTCAAGCCCCCGCAACGTACAAGCAACCTTCCCGCAAGGGCAAGAAAGCATGGCGGAAGAACGTCGACATCTCTGAGGTCCAAGAAGGTCTGGAGAACGTGCGGGATGAAGTGATTGAAGGGTATGGAAGCATCGGACTGTCTTCGTCAGGATTCTCGTACTGAATAGAGTCCCACAGCGGAGTCATTGCAGAGAAGCTGTCCACAGACCTGTTCGCGCTCGACACAGCAGGATCTGCAGAGATACGGCAAGCCTACCGCAAGACGCACAAGCCCCTAAAAGCCGATGAGGTCCTCGCCCGGCGCTCCGCTGTCCCCGCGGTTGACTCGCGAAAGCGCAAGACCACCGATGGCGTGCTCGAGCCAAGCAGCAAAAGAAACAGAAGCGGCACCTATGTCTCGCATCGCGAACTGCAGCGCCTCAAGAGCATAGCCTTTGGCGGCGAGACCGTATCGAAAGACGTCGTAGCCACAGAAGCACCAGCGCACGATCCGTGGGCCTTAGAGGAGAAGACTCTAGATCCGAAGTTCTCGTTCCTTGCTGGACATGTGCACAAGAAACCAGCTAGAGAGCCTAAAACGGTGAAGGAGCCACCAATATCCCTTCTCGCGAGCGGCAAAGCCGTCCCGGCCGTCAAGAAGCCCGAAGCCGGCAAGTCCTACAACCCGGCCTTCCAAGACTGGGAAGCGCTCCTCGCGCGCGCTGGCGACGCCGAAGTCCTCGCAGAGAAGAAGCGACTGCGCGAAGCTGCGGAAGACTTGGAGCGGACCGAGAAGGCTTTGGCGGAAGCGACCAAGCCAGACCCACCATCTGACAACGACTACGAGAGCGCCTGGGAGAGCGAGTGGGAGGGCATCGCGAGCGAAGTCGAGGGGAACGACTGGCTGCGCAAGAAGCGGCCCGAGCGCAAGACGCCCGCCGAGCGCAACAAGGTCAAGCGCCGTAAGGAGGCCGAGCGGTTGGCGCGGGCGGAGAAGATGATGCGACGGAGAGACGAGCAGCAGAAGCAGATCAAGTCGCTGGCGCGCGCGGTGGAGGAGAAGGAGCGCGCGAGAGCCAGCGCCGCCGTCGAGAGCGACGCTTCATCCTCCGATGGCGGAGACGAGGTGCTGCGCCGCCGCAAGTTTGGCAGGATCCCGTAAGTCACAACTACACCCACGCACGCAATCCCCCCCCCAACAAGAACAACCAGCTGATCCGAACCCTTACAGTATCCCCGCCCCGGCACTCGAGCTCGTGCTAGCCGACGAGCTGCAAGACTCGCTGCGCCGGCTGCGGCCCGAAGGCAACCTGCTCAAGGACCGCTACCGCAACGTGCTGCTGAACGGCAAGGTCGAGTCGCGGCGCGCCATCACGCAGCCGAAGATGCGGAAGGTGACGCGGACGGAGAAGTGGACGTACAAGGACTGGAAGCTGAAGTAAGAGGGGGGGGTGTCATGGTCGAGCGGGGCGGTCGCGCGGAGAGTGTTGTAGGTTGCACTTCGTGTCACGAAAGGGTTGGACGACGCAGTGTCTAGACGTGTAGATAGTGTAGAGATCTACGGATGCGACTCTATCGTTGGACATCACCAGCCACACTCCCATGCCCTGAACAGCGGTCTACCTCACGGTCGCGCCCTTCAGCGTACTGACCGTACACACGCCTCCCTTCGTCCTCAATTTTCCCGCCCCCGTCTTCCCCTCCGCCTTCAACGCCTCCACCGCGCCCGCCTCAAACGCCACCTCCAGCGCCTCGGTCGTCGTGAAGCCCGGCTGCAGCGTCTCCCACACCTTCTTCTTCGGGTTCAGCGTCGCCTCGGGCTCGCCCTCCCAGCCCTCGAAGAACACCCTCTCGCCGGCCTGCGCGCCCGGCGGCGGGTTCACCAGCTCCACCGGCCCCTTGTGCGCGTCGTCGTCGCCGTGCTCCAGGCGCGGCGACGCGGCCAGCACCATCGCCGCGCTCTTGATCCCGCGCATCGTCACCGGCTTGAGGTTGCACACCACCACGACGCGGCGCCCTTGCATGTCGGCCAGCGGCACCAGCCCGTTCAGCCCGCTGCACACCGTCCGCACCACCTGCCCCTCGTGCTCGGACGTGTTGTCCGCGTCGGCGGCGTCGCCGCAGGCGATCGTCGACACGTACAGCGAGTCTGCATTCGGGTGCTGGATCGCTTTCAGGATGTGGCCGACGCGCAGGTCGATGAGGCAGGGCGAGAGGGGCTTTTCGACGGCCGCGGGTTTGGCCGCTTTCGGGGCTTTCTCTTTCTTCTCCTTCTTCTGGGTCTTCGTGGGCGCGTCTGCGGTGGTCGGGGCGGCGCCGGCAGAGGGCTGCGCGACACCGGCCGTTTCTGCGCCGACGGCGGCGGCGATCTTGTCGCCTGTGCTGGAGCTTTTCTCGGCGGGTTTGTCCTTCTTGCTCTTCCGGCCACCTTGGGGCTGTACGTCCTCCTCGTCTGCGGGCGCTGCGCCTGTGTCGGTTGCGCCAGCTGCGGTTGCGGCTGCAGCGGCTTCCTTCTCTTTCTTTTTGCGCTCCTTCTCGGCTTTCGCGTCTATAGGCTTGATGGCGCAGACGACCTCGTCTGTGTTGACCAGGACCCTCTCGTCGTCGCCGAGTTTGAGGCCGAACAGAGGCGCGTTTTGCACGAAATCTAAATGCCGCACGATGTGATGGTAGCCCTGCTCGCCGGTCCGCTCCTCAGAACTCCAATTGCGGACGACAGGGGCTAGGCGAGCGTAGAGCGCGATGTCTGCGATGGAAGGTTTGCTACCTAGCAGCGTAGTACGAGTCGAGAGGTGCGTGTTCAGTGATGAGAGGCGTTCGGTAGCTTTGGCCTGGTCTTCAGACGACGAGGCAATATGGGAGGATGTGATGAGCCATTGGTTTATCTCAGTCTTTTCCGGCTCTGTGTAGTGGGCTTCGCGGTAGATAGCAGCGGAGAGCTTGACGGGATCGGTCTCGGAGCTTGCATTGGCGAAGGACTTGCTGAGCAGAGACGTGACAGACTCGTCGAGGTGGGTAGATGTAGCCATGTTTCGACGAAACAGTCGTGTGCCTTCGAAGATTGGAGAACGGCGAACGAAAGGCGACGGGGCTGCTTTGCTGATCGGGCAAGGTATGTACGTGCGAGGAACTGCAGCTCGTAGGAGCAGTCTGATAGGTGTTGACCGAGACAGCTTGTCAATTCTTAGAGGTGTGTAAGTTGTTGGTGAAGTTGATGTCAAGTCCAAAAATCTGCAACGAGTCATGGCGGACATTCTCCGGCACAGCTGCCAGTGCTTCATGCATACCAGAGCCGTGTGGAAAGCGTTCCCAAGTTCGCACTTCCGTATTTGTCTCTCTAACGTCAAACTAAAGCGGGTATTTCCATGCACGAAGCAGATGGTCAAGTTTCTTCACGGATTAGACAGCTCCAAAAGCAACCAACGACCACACAACCTCTCCCCTACGTCGACTTTTGGATTCCCTTTATTTCTTCCCTGCCTTCAACTTCTCCAGGAACTCGGCAGGAGGCTGCTGACGGTATCCTTGCGGATTTTTCTTCGTCCACCTCCACAGGTCTTCGCACGCGTCCTCTAACGTGAGCTTTGCCTTCCACTTCAGCTCCTCATTTGCCCGCTTTGGGTTGGCAGTGAGGTCAAGCACATCGCCGGCACGGCGTCCGACAACCTCATAGGGAAGATCCCGTCCTACGGCGTGGCTGAACGACTTGATCATCTCAAAGACGGTGGACCCTTTGCCTGTGCCCAAATTCCATGCTCGAACACCAGGATGTTGATCTCGGAGGTAGTTGAGAGCGACAAGATGACCTGCGGCCAGGTCGAGGATGTGAATGTAGTCGCGAATAGCGGTTCCGTCTTTTGAAGAGTAGTCTGGTGTTGTCGATCAGCAAAGGCTTAGGAATTATGAATCCCAAAGTTGCAACGTACCATTACCGAACACAAGCAGCTTCTCACGCTTGCCGACAGCTACTTGAGCGAGTAGAGGTAGCAGGTTATACGGTACGCCCTGCGGATCCTCGCCCATGATACCACTTGGATGTGATCCTGCTGGGTTGAAGTATCGCAGGAGAGCTGCATTCCACTGATCCCCAGATTTGCCCTCCTTCTTCGCATTGTTGCGCTGCGCCTCGATGTGATCCGTTATTATCAACTCATTTGTCGCTTTCGTCCGGCCATAAGGATTCGTAGGGCCGATAGGGCAATGCTCTGGGATGGGAATCATGTTCTCGAAGCGTGTCGCGTCTCCATAGACTGTTGCCGAAGAGGAGAAGACGATGTTGGTGACACTGTGTCTCGTCATAGAGCGGAGAAGGCATATCGTTCCATAGACGTTGACGCGGTAGTATTCGAGAGGAATCTCTGCAGACTCGCCCACAGCCTGTGGTGGGTAAAGTGGTAAGCTCGAGTCCAACGGACAGTTCACCAACCCCCCACGGGAGGTTTCCACAGTCAACGTACCTTCAACGCGGCAAAGTGGATGACGCCGTCAATGTCAGGATGATCGTCGAAGACCTTGTCTAGTGCTGCTTCGTCTGTGATATCGAGGGTGTAGTATTCAGGCGTTTGCCGGAGATGAGCTCGATGCGGTTGAGGCATTCTTTCGAAGAGTTATAGAGGTTGTCGACGATGACCACTTTGTAGTCAGCTTCGAGAAGCGCGAGGGCCGTGAAGGAGCCTATGTAGCCGGTGCCACTGTTCCAATTAGCCTTGTGGGGTCAGGGAACAAAGCGGTTGTAGTTGCGGTTTTCCGGAAGGAGTCGAAGTCAGAGCGCGTCAGATGTACACGAAGGCGCCAATTCCAGTCGCCGAGCATAGTGAACGCCCTCCGTCTCGACTCTGCAGCACCGTCCACAGTAAAGAGAAGCAACTCACCCAGTGACAAGGACGGAGCCGACGGTCATGGTTGTTTCGCCGTGAGAATGTTTCGAGCTGACGGAGGGGTTCTTAGCGACGTGGGGCAAGCTGGGGAGCAACAACTATATTAATAAGTAAAGTGAAGCCTCAGCAAGCGGTTGATGTGTGCATTTAACCATGCGTCGGTCCGACCGCTCGGTGACTGCTGTCAGAACTAAGGTGCGGGCAGATAGTGCAGACTGCTCAGACTCGCTGTCGCTCAAGGCGGTGGATGGCAAGCACGTCTACACAGTCTCAGCAGCACTTGGCTCCAGCGAGCAAGGCGATGGTTCCTTATTTGCCCGTCGACTGCCACCGCAGTCATCGTAGAACACGGGCTACCACCAGAGACACTCGTCGATACGTGTACTTCGCATTGGGCCAACTGCATTGCATCCCATCCCATACGTTCCACCCGGTAATGGTTGAAGCAAAGCATCGTAACGTAGTGCGTGATACAGCCAGCAGAAAAGTCGAAAAAGCCGTTTACGCCTGTCGTGGATGGTGAGCTCTCTTGGTCCCTTCATATGTTTCCAATTCTCCTCTGCCTTCTGTGCACTTCCACTGCGGCATTTGGTGGTGCAAGACAAGGTTAAGGTTGGCAGCCGGCGCTAGGCTGAAAGCGTCCAATTGACAACAATGTTCGCGGAATGCAACCTCACCATCTTGACTTCACTTGACCTTGTCGCTGCAAACAGTCTGAACCTCAAAGACAACTTGCTGTAGAGCTCGCCCCCTGTACCGCAACCTGTAACATCCACTACTCACATCCAAAGACTTCGCCGTACGCTTCTTCATCATATTCCATCAACAGCATCGCTCCAATTAGCTGCCGAGAGATACCCTTCTGCCATCATACTTGACGACAGAACTGGGATCAATTGAGGTGAGTTGAATGTCTTTTTCAATACCTATTGTCCCGTGTTTCAGCTTCGCCAGCCTCTTCATTGTCGCAAAATTTCTTAAACCCCAGTCTCCACCAGCTTCATTCCTTCGTCAGACCATCTCTTTCGAAACCCTCTCGCAACGCTCCCTGCCTCCTCTTCTCTGCTCCCCGCAAGACGCTGAACGTCTTCAACAAAACAACAATGTCAGACAGGTATGAATGCCTTCGTGTGCTTTCAGGACGTTCTCATCACTGGCGAACCTCTCATCCATCTTCCCGTCGCCTTCGCTCTTCCATGGAAGCTGCCATCATCGTCCATCTCACCCTGTCATGATGCTGCTGTCGCTTGGCTTCGCCTTCAAATGCTGGGCTTGCTGTCGATCCTTCTGTGCAGAGGCTGACCACCATCTTCTAAGCAGAGCCATGAGCGAGACCCCCCGCCGCGTCACCAGGGCCTCGTCCCGGGCCGCCACTCCTGCCGCGCTGCCGGCTCTCCCAACCAAGCAGTCGCACGCGTACGGTGCCTCTGGAAAGCTCGGGCTGGCCCCGCAGCTTGAGCCAGTGGTGCCGGCGATTTCGTCGCGATGCTTGGTGAGGCGAGAGCGGCGGCAGTCGAGCGCGACATCGTCGTGGATGTCCGCCGACGGAGCGGGAGCCGGCGGTCGCGCCAGACGTCGCTGGCGCTCTCGGAGAGTGTGAGTGTGAGGACTCGTAGCCGCAGGCAGAGTCAGCACCACACGGAGAGGATCTCCGAGGCGGATGAAGACGACGACGACGAGAACGACGACGAAGAGATGCCCGCCCCGCCGCCCGCCGCCCAAGACCAGGCACCATCAACACGGGCCGGACCTTCGCTGGCGAAGGTCACGAAGTCGGCGGCCCCGACAACCGCGCCGGTCCTCCGGCAGAACCCCCCTCCCCCCTCGAAATCGCCTGGGAGGCTCTGTGGAGAGCTCGTCTCCACATCCTCAAGATCATGGCCGCCATCCTCGTCATCATTCTCGCGTGCTTCCTCCTGTCGTTCGCGCACGACCACATCAATCCTCCGCAGCCTTCGGGCGTCTTCGAAGATGAGGGGTTGGGCTTCAACCCCATCAGATCCATCAGAACCTTCGGCAGCAACGTCTGGGACACTGCCGCTTCAGCTATCATGGCGCCATCCAAACCTACCAGAGGAGCCATTCACAACGATGACGAGCTGGTGAAGAGGGTCATGCGCCTCGAGAGCGACGTCGATCACATGGGCGAGCACCTCCAGACAGGCATCCACGACATGCAGAAGCAGCATGAACTCCACGAGCTCACCATCAAGAAGCTCGAAGAACATCTCCCCGAATACCTCGCCTTCCCGAAGAACTCAAACACCGGCCTCTACGAGATCCCAAATGAATTCTGGCACGCACTCAAGCAGAAGATAGAACACGAAGAGCTGTTTCCAGTTCAATCTCACAACGACGTCGAACAACTTCACAACGAACTCAAGCGCACGCAAGCCGAAATCCACGAACTCGCAAGCACACAACCCCAGAAGTGGGACGATTTCCTCGCCCAGAACAAGGCCAACGTCGAAGCTGTGCTAGCACAGCGTCTGCAGGATCAGACCCGCCTGTACGTCCAACGTGCCGTGGAGCATTTCGACCTCGTCAGCAAAGGCTACTTCGCCGCAACACTCAACTACCAAATGGACGGCCTGCAAGCATACCTCTTCGAAGCCGCAGAGGCCGGCGCGCGCAAGTACTTCCAAAACATGCCACAGCAGCAGATCGACGAGTTCACTGTCCGAGCGCTCACGGCCAACACCAAGCTCAACCTCGAAACCGTCAACTTCTTCAGCCTCGGCACTGGCGCCGTCGTCGACCCCCACCTGACCTCGCCGACCAAGGCACGCCCCATCGAGGGCCCGCTGCAGAAGCTCTACACGACTTTCATCTGGTTCCCGCACAACCCGGCGGCGGCCGTCGCGCTCGAGCGCTGGGACGAGGCTGGCGACTGCTGGTGCACGCCCGACACGCCGGAGCGCAAGGGCCAGATCGGCGTCCTGATGTCGCGCTACATGATCCCGACCGGCATCACCGTCGAGCACATACCCGAGAAGGCCACGCTCGACATCACGTCTGCACCGCGCCGCCTGCAGGTCTGGATCGAGATCAAGGATCCGGTTGAGAGGGCGAGGGTTGAGGCCGAGCGGCCAGTCGTCTGCGAGGGCGGGAGCGTGGGAAAGAAGTTTGTGTGTATCGGGACCGTCGAGTACGACAAGAACGAGTTCAACCACGTCCAGACATTCCCCATCAACGCCGCGGGTGCGGTCACGAGCAAGGCCGTCGTCAGGGTTTGGAGCAACTGGAGCCAGGAGTACACGTGTCTCTATCGGCTCAGATTGCATGGAGAAGACAAAGGGCCCAGGTAGGGCGGATGAGCTAGGTTGGGAAGGAGGGGTTGTTGGTTGTGCTTCGTGGAGTCTTGGTGCCGCAGAGACGTTTCCTGTGGCCGTTCTTACATTCATGCCATGATGGCTTTCAGACAGTTGTATACCCGTTCTCTCTCCCAGTGGAGCAATCGAATCACGTCAGCTTTGCAATCACACGCTGCTTGTGCCTGTGACCTCTTCGCATGCTGTAGAGACCTCGCCATGGCAGATCAACTCGAGTGCTTTGGTAATGTCAAGATGGTCCAGGGCTTCTCCTGTCTTTGCAAGACCTCAAAGCAGAAACGTCGGCTAAGCTTTGAGCTACTCTGACCCAGCAGTATCTTGGACATCGTCAATGCCTCAGACCACTGTGGTCTCAGCAAAGATTTCACACGCTATACAACTTCGTGGTCTTGTACTGCTATGGTGGCTGGCGAGCCGTCCACAGGCACACCTTATAGCCGCACTCTGGACCTGGAGCACACCAGTGAATGCATCCAGCGACGGCTTGTCACCACCTTAGTTGCTGCTCTAGAGGCAGGCTCGTCTGTCCTGGCAGAGTCTGTTGTGCAAATATAAACGGGACTGGTCCTTGCTACAAGGTACCGCATACCAGCAGTCTCTACCCTTAGGAAAGTCTCCATCATGGGATGGGTTTGTGGTGGAAGGTAGCGTTTGCGATCTATCATGGGTTCACATACTCATTCAGACCTCTGTCTCTTCTGGCTTTGCTTTCAGCAAGGCGTGGCTTCTTGGGCATGATTCTACAAGGATATGTGTTCCGGTGTGAAAGGCAACCGGACGACACCCAGTATGGTCGAACACCCAAGCTCGTTGCAGATAGAACAGCTCGAAATCTCTCAGCAATGTAGCAGTCGCATCAGCCGAGTCTAAAAGTAACGAGTTGCGTGCCTGATATCGGAAGACGTTGATCAGCTATGCGCATGAAGAGTATTGTGGAAGTGCAGCGTACGGCTCGGGAGCTAATCCGACTTCAAGTCGATGGCAGCTAATGCTCATGCTACAGTCGCTGGCCTTGTCATACTATAATACTGCAATACGGTCCAATCCACATCGATTGCAATGCATGAGCAGCTCATGTGTCATGTTTCGATGTGCGTATTTGAGTCGTGGCTTGGGCCGAATTTTAGCCGGCATCCCCTCCATTGGCATGTGTTTCGAGCAGTTACGCGCATGCTGTGTCTTTGACTTATCTTTTCAACTCCAGTCACAGTTCCACCCATCGTTAAACTATTTCCACACTCTCCTGCCTCGGCATTACCTCTCTGTCTCCCACCAGCTCGTTCTGCTCACCATGGCCTCGACCGAGCAAGAGCGAGATGACCCGCACAGCCCTAGCGTTCCATCGTCGAACACCAAAAGATTCGTACCGCTGGGTAAGTCTGCACCAGGACCGAAGTCTCTCGTACAAGATCTGTACAGCTCCACGTGTACACCGCTGAGCAGCTACTGTATATGCAGAGAACAACCCCGATGTGATGTCGTCCTTGGTTCACAAGCTTGGCCTATCCTCCAAACTCGGCTTCCAAGACGTCTTCAGCATAGACGATCCAGATCTTCTGGCCTTCGTGCCACGGCCTGCTTACGCTCTGCTTCTTATCTTTCCGGTGAACGACACGTATGAGAAGTTTCGTGTGGCGGAGGACCAGGAACGCGAAGTGTACAATGGATCTGGGAGTGGAGAGGAAGTCGTGTGGTACAAGCAGACCATCGGCAACGCGTGCGGGCTCATTGGTTTGCTGCATGGTGTGAGCAACGGCAAAGCAAAGTCATTCATCGAACCAGATTCGGCCCTTTCCAGGCTCCTTAGCGAGGCAATACCACTCACACCCGTCGAGCGCGCCAACCTCCTCTACGAATCGCAAGCGCTCGAGAGCGCCCACCAGTCTGCTGCCGCTCAAGGCGACACAAGTGCGCCGTCAGCGAACGACAAGGTAGATCTGCATTATGTGTGTTTCGTCAAGTCGGAGAACAACCATCTATGGGAGATGGACGGGAGGAGGAAAGGACCGCTGGATCGGGGGGCGCTGGACGCGGGAGAAGACGTGTTGAGCGACAAGGCGTTGGATCTGGGTGTACGAAGCTTTCTCAAGCGGGAACAGGAAGCAGGTGGAGGTGATTTGAGATTCAGCCTGATCGTGCTGGCCGAGAGTCTGGACTGAGGTACGCGGGCGATGAGGGGAAGCACACTGACACGAGCGGCTCGATACGACCGTTGGCGTCCCACCGGGCCGCGGGACGAGCACGGCGGCATAGCCATCGTCGGCTGGGTCTGGGGAAGTTTGATGGTGGAGTGGCCGAGACGTTGTTTCACACGACAGTGACAGCACCGCGGATTTGTCACGGGACATGCCCATTACAGTTAGCCGGACTGAGGCAGATGCACCGCGCCGGTCCACCTTCCGGCGCAAGAGATGCAAGCCATCTACCGTGCTTGCCCAGCTGCCCACACAGCTAGACGCCACTTCGATCTGCAACTACGCCCCAACGGAGCTTGCTGCCTCTTGCGATCGTCCATGTCTCTCTGTTCATGT